>MU870784.1:17865-36013 GCA_036418205.1 Ostertagia ostertagi | reverse complement strand
CCAAACACGTGATTCTCCCAGCCCTGGCTTCTAAGCGACTAACGAAGAGAAATTTCTTATTAAGGACTTTTTTGAGAGTACTTCTTGCTTTTTTTCTTCAGCTTTGATTCACTTAGCACCCAGTACTTCATAGTTGAACAGATAAGTCCCACGTTTTATCCCGGAGTTTGCCTTTAAGGAAGAAGACTCACCATATCTCCTCTAGCCTTCCAGAAGGTGTTCAGAAACTCTACGTAGATAGCGAGGAGTGGGCCGCAATCTTTCCCTGGAAGATTAGTTTTCTGTGGTCGAAGTGAAATCGCTCCAGTGAACATGCAAAAGTGTGAACTGAGTGATAGACTTCGTGTACCAATATCAATAGTCACACTTACACTCATACTGAAGCAAAACACTAGTATTATGCTGAAGCTCAACACTAGTGTTATACTGAAGCTCAACACTAGCATTATGCTGAAGTTCAACGCTAGTATTCAGATTCGGAATCAGCGAACCATTAGACTGCGCGGATCTAACACTGGGTAAAAGAAGGTTCACCAGGAATAGGGACATTACTGCAGGAACGAATAGCATTTTGAATGTGACAGCACCACCACCGACCTTCCTTTTATTCCCGTATTGTGCATTCAATTGAAATCCGTTATATCACTAACTGTTTTCGTTTGAAATCTATTTTTAAATCATTCCATTCGCTGTCATTTTTCACATCGTGATGAACTAAAGCCAAGAAGCTGCACTTCGGAGAGCTCTACTGCTTGATGTTCGTAAATCACTCCAAATCGTCTTTTAGGTCGTGCGCTGCTTTGATGGAACGTTTTTTGCATTGCTTCCGGGACATCTGCATTGACCATAGAACTGCATCATTTTTCCTGAGCGTCCCTCTGAACCCCAGAAGGAGAACATTGGTTCTTAGTTCGAATCCCATGGCGACAAAGTTTTGGACCTCCGATTGGTGCTTGCATGACGTCGCAAAACGGTACCCGCGCCTGATTTTGGTGCCCAATTTACGATGGGCCCATCAGTAACCTATAGGGGTAAGTTTTTACCGAAAACTGGTGTCAAGTTCGTTGTCGTTGTCGTGTGACCTTGTGTTGGGGGTAGCCGCAAGAAAAAGAAGATTTAATTCAGTTCACACGTTTGTATATATCGTGGTGAGGTTTCCGACTCTCTTCTGGAATGCGTGGTGCTGAGGTTTGTCCTTCGTCCACAGCATCTTCCACTCTTTTATAAATCAACACAATTGTAGAGTACACTGTGTCAGGTGGAGTATGTCTTCTGACGTTAAAGTTCCGTTGGATTCTGGCGTATACGTGCCGATCTCATCGCTGAGATTGGCTGGTGCTGCATGAATGAATGAGCCTTCACTCCGTCCATGCAACGCTCTCGTGACTACAGTGGCGCTGTTGTCGTCCAACATCGAACAATGTTTTCATGCCACCTTATTTTTGAATGTGTCGTTTTGATAATGAAGGCTAAGCGGTTTGGCATGTGGAGTGTCAAGTTTTCCTTTACAAAAGAAGCTTTGCAGGAGTGTCGTTCTATATAGAAACCACTTTACATTGAATCACTTCTCACGATTTATACCTGGGGTTGGCGTACTAGTACTGTCTCTTCATTTGAAAGTATGTTTCGTGACGCCTATTATTTTCTGAGCTGCGATCCCATCACTTTGTCGAGTTTTAAAATTTGTGAGCGTCTTGAGCATAAGTATTAGAATATGTGATTAGTAGGATAGTTCCTCATAAATGAAAAATTTTCTTTCAAGACCCCTATCAATTTTTAATGTTCGAAAGAAAATCGCCTGCTCTACAAAGTACGTTATATCACCTCTATACACAGTAACTGAGCTGATAATACAGGGCTTTGCATGGGGTATTATACGAAAGTAGACAAACCATCAGTTTCCGAAACTCTATGCCCCTGCCTAAGAAACAATAACTAACGCACATACATTATATATCTACACTAATACACGACCTATGCCCAACATTTCACTACTGTACCCTCAAGCAAACCGTATTTTCCCTTATTAAATTTGGTTATACAGCGGAAAGGCGACGGTTGACAGCCATCTTTTCGAATCTAGACTTGGAAAATTTCATCGCTAACACATTAAAAAAACTGAGAGAAGGTTCCAGGTAAGTTGTGAATGAATACAGGGCAAATTAGTGATTGTGGTCCCGGCATTCCAACACCACGCAAGCGAATAGCCGAGGAAGCGGAGTTTCGAGAATGAAATATCCGACTATTGAAGCACTCAGTATTGGAATGTTAAGAATGGGTTGTGAATAAGTAAGGGGAATACGAAATATCACTGGTCTTGGATGAACATCAGGTTACGAGTTAGTTGCCGGTTTGCCTACTCCCGTTCTAATAACGTAGACTCAATGAGCGTAGTTGCTGCCTCTGTCAGTTTGAACTGTTAAGTTTGTTCTTGGCCGGAAAAGGGGGGGGATGGTGGAAAATATGAAATCTGTAATGAGTTATAAGGGCGGTGTAGTGGCAAGTGGACTTCTTACCACGCGGCCGGTCCGGGCCTTCCAATCCGGGGTCGGTTAATTGGTACCAGACTTGTCTGGGAGGATAAAAACACTGACTTGTACATCGGCTGGCCCCCGCAAGTCATTGTATAGGCCACATCGCATTCAAACGCCACTACGAATGTACAAATGGAAGTAGAATGCGTGCCGCATCCCAAAAAGGGATTGATCAACGGCAAATGCTTTATCCTTTATTTGATGAGTAGTAATCTCTCTACCGCGCTCTGGAGGGTATTAGTGAGTGACTGAAAGTGATAACGACTGATAGAGGCTCGAAGGGGGTGTCACAGGGCAAAGGTCGCTGTTTTCGTTCTGACTCATTTTGACACTGGAGCCTCCATATTTACAGGTGTTATAAGTGTGGAATGGGACCGAGAATATGGTGCGTGCGAACTGATAACACATGCAACCAGTACTCTAGATTTTGTAAACACGAGCACCCCCTTTGTATTAATGATTACAACTCTTTGAAAACCATACATTACTCGATGTCTGGTTTTGTGTTTGCACAAGCGTGAATGTTCGCTAATTTGCAGTAAAATTCACATTCAGCTACTCTTCTTGGATGAATAATAGCCAGTTGGGCAGACAGACTGGCACGCACAACTTTGGGTGAGACAGTTAGTATTAGTGAAAATCTCACGCTCGAACATCAACCATTCATATCATCGATGACAGTCTATCAGCCTTAGCTTGGCGCCCCCTAGATGCAGATGGCAATGATGATGCAAGGTGACCACAGCGCTTGAGAATGACAGATGAATATTGCGATCATATTGTCCAGTATAACTTTTTCGTCATGCCATAGGCAGGAACGCACTACCCTTCCCTCCAGTGACTTGGCTTATCTCAGAGAACAGTCCTCAATAGACAAGAGGTGCTCACAGGACGATGGACATGTTAAGTGGGTATACGCGCAATGGGCCCTCGCTCTTTATCTAGCGCTCATCGAAAACAAGCATCATCAAAGTGCACTGAAGCGTGACCCAAATAGCAATTGGATAAAAACAGAATAATGTAATGAGCGAATCTTCTCGATAACAGCTTTCAGAATAAATTTTCAGTTTTAGAACCGATGCATTTGAAAAGCAGTCCTGTCACGTGCCATCCGATGTCGTGTCATCCTGTCACGCAGCGGCTCTGTGATCATCGTTCTCGATAGTGAACTACCCCCATGTACAGGGACGCGAGCACTATCCAGGCAAGTCTTTCAGGGCTGCGGTGTTTACAGCTTTAACCTCATATTGAGAGTTCCGGTACATGGAAAGTAGGCGAAATTAGCTCAGCGATAAAGTGTTGGTCATAGTACTCTGGGTAAGGAATTTAAAAGCACTCCACCGCTACGTACTCGTAAACGCATGTCAATGTAATGGTTAGCCTGGTTGACTACCACTGGCACACGAGGGAGGAACTTGTGGTCAAGCCCCGTTCACGCCCAACTTTCACATTTTTTACAAGCCTGGCCAAGCACCTAAGTATCTGCGCTCAAGCCGACGCCATATTCATGAACCGCCTAAGTATTGCGCTCAAGCCGACGCCATATTCATGAACAGAACCACCTAAAACACTTGCAATGATGGTTAAAAAAGGATGTGACTCCAGAATAGTCCCAAATGACACTGGCGTCAAGGACGACCGCATATCCGTGATTAAGGAAACAAGTTATGGATAAGGAGCTCGTTCTTGACGGTGATTTCGCCAATATAGCAAATGCTTCAGAGAAAATCGAGAATTTTATCCAACTTCGAAAAATTGGGACAACCATCTGGTGGTACGGTAATGTGAATTCCAAGCCAAGGGAGAAACTGATGACGAGCTACTCCTTCAACTCTCCCTATACCTAAAAATTCTTCCATCAGTGGGCACTGGGTAGACATCTATTACATTGCTGGTTATCTTTCAGAGGGCATACAGTGCCAAAGTTTTAGGTCCTTTTTCATCAACGAATGCGTGAATGTGCCAGAAGTTGAAGATAATGGAAATTAATCACTATGACGATAACGTATTTCGATCGATTTGGTGATTGCAAAGGGAAGCGCGATGGGGCTTTTCATCACCTCTGCAAACTTGTTTGGGTCCTGTTGTTGTTGTCTGTTGAACTTGTTTCCAGAGGTAATGAAAAGCTCTGATAGCTATAGATTCATATGATTTCGTCCAGTGCTGCATTTGTTTTCATCCATCGTCAGGACCTCAATAAATTTCTCTTCAACAATTTCCAGACGGATTTCAATCAATTTGGTGATTGCAAAAAAGAAGGGCTTTTCATCACCTCTGGGAAAGTTTACCAAAGTGCAGTGGTGCGTAGAGTGAGGATGAATAGAGAAAACACAACACGATGAACGAATCTAGACGAAAAGTGTTGTCAGGCTTCTGTGATTGTCATGAGTGATGGGCTCCACGTCGACGCGCCACTGCACGTTGAAAAGTTTTGTTTCAGGAGAGAGAAAATTAAGCCCATCCCGCTTCATTCTTCGCAGTTACGAAGTTTGTCGAAGGCTATCCAGTGAACATACATAAACTGTCCATAGACATCTTCTGTAGCTGAGGCTACCGTCTTTTAAGGATTTGTTCTTTTTGTTCTGTTTTGTCACCAGGAATTCGTACTAGTCTATTTGTTATGATGTTGAACCACATTTAATCGCGATATGCTACAGAGTACGGTGAATGTGGACGTTCTTGATCTTGAAGATAATACTGTAGGTGGTCTGCAGATCAGTGATCACAAGGAGCATTTGATCTACGAGGCACTATATAAGGGCGACTTCCCAGCATGAACCAACCATTTTTGCTTTCCATTAGTTGCAGGCTAACGGTGATGATACGAATAGTTCACGCTCGTGTTTGAGATTGTCACATCCTAACACCAACTGGTGTATCTCGTTAAATGTATCAGTCTGTGTCGGACTAGTTGTTTGCGCTACGATTGTTGACAGATAATTTAGTGGAAACTGTATTTCAAGTGAGGGAACATCTATACGTTCAGTAATCACAAAATTAAAAACCACGTGTATGAATACATAATTTATGATGAGTGAAGGAAGAAGCGCCGGAACCTTCACACTTATTTTTATGGGATCCTCCACTGAATGATCTTACGGGATATGTGTTACGAGCTTTTGGCACAGCTGTCGAGAATTTTATACATCATTTGGAATTGCACAGCGTGTGGGTGAATTGCGACGGCCGACTTACACTATCTCCACTTCCTGATGACACAAATCTGGTATAATATTAAATCTTGAGAAACACAGCGAATGCAAATCGATTTCGACCGAGCTTCCTGAAAATTGCTTTGCTAAACCTAACGAAAATGATATTCATGAGAAATAGACTTATTCGTGATACTCTACTCACTTGCGACAGAACTCCGAATGCTCCGGCTACGTGTCTCAGAGTCGGAATATCGAAATACTCAGCGAAGGTTATGTTTTGGAAAAGGTTCGACTCTTGAAAAAGCCCTGGCAGAACGAATCTTTCTCATAACATCCATCTTGATGAAAAGCAAAGCAGTGCATCCAGGGCTATATTTAATTTGATATCCTGCACGCTGTTTAAGGCTTTGTAGACTTCCTCAAATCTCGCGCAATATGAGTGGAGCATTGTTGATTTTCTGCTGTCTTTCGAGACGAGCTTCATTTTTTCGGAACATCTCTATTTCTTGATAATTTCTTATCGTAGAGCGTATCGCAAAGATAACCAGTTTTAAGAGAGAAGCAAGGAAACAGAGGAGAGGCAACAAAACGAACCTCAATCTTGTCGGCTCGACTTGGTTTTTGGGCAAAACTAGGTTTTGGGAATGTTTTGTTATTATTACAACCATTGCCGTTTTGCATTTCCCTTTTGTGGATGAAATTTAATTCTCATTGTGTAATTTGTGCTTCTGCCACAATGTTTTTAGGTGGAATCTTTATTTCGGCCAACGTTTCGACCTTCACGTCGTTTTCAAAGGCCTAAACATGGCTCAAAACTTGAGAATCGTTCGCTACCCCACCAAACGCCTCATCCCTTCTAGCGTTTCTGACTCATCTCAGGAACGCAAGAGAAATACCCAAAACTTGAAAGATAAGCTCACCTCAGAATCCACCGCTTGAGTGTAGGGCTACACTCGGTTAGTACATTAGTAGCGAATGGATGTCACTTAACTGTCCTTATACAGTTATGATGTTGAGGACATGCACGTTCGCTTATTGAGGAAACAGCTCGCAATGTTGCATAAACGGCAAGAGGTCATTTGTAATAGACACACACTCATTCCGGTTGTTCATTCCTGGACTTCTTGCTGAAATCCAGAATGCTTCTAACGCTTTTCTAGACGAAATCTCTGTCTCATGGGCTAGTATTCTACACCTGATATCAAAATCATTACCATCATGCTGTTCTACCCTGTGCTTCCCTAACGGTGTCAACACATTACTGCGCCGTTTACCAGATAGGTGTTCTTTAATGCGAACTGATAAAGTTCTACCAGTTTCCCCTATGTATGTTGAGTTACAAGTCTCGCACTCAATCTGGATAGATTACGCCTGCTAGAGCGCAATCTCCAGCTTTCCCATTCGGACAAGTAACAGCCCATGAGACAGAGATTTCGTCTCGAAAAGCGTTGGAAGCATTCTGGATTTCAGCAAGAAGTCCAGGAATGAACAACCGGAATGAGTGTGTGTCTATTACAAATGACCTCTTGCCGTTTATGCAACGTTACGAGCTGTTTCTTGCGAATGTACAAATGGAAGTAGAATGCGTGCCGCATCCCAAAAAGGGATTGATCAACGGCAAATGCTTTATCCTTTATCCTTTTATGGGGTAAGCAGAAGGTAACACTGGGTTCGATTTGGGGTTGGCTAAAAATGAACTCATTGTCCGAAACGACTCGCTGCTGATTCCCTGCAGCTTACCGATTCGACAAAATAGCGAGTGGTTTAGGAAGATTGTCGATTTTTTAAGAGGGACGATCGTCGCGGCACCTTCGTCACCACCTCCATCTAGCCATTTGCATGCTTTGCGATACCCCTTCATGAGTGCCTCCAAAGGTCGCCGTCGATTTTGGTAGAGCGCACAGAACGAGTGAGCCATTCCAGTCATGAGCGCCCTCTCCCATAAGAGTCATTTCCTTATAGCGACATAAGCCTAACAGGCCGCTCTTCCATATGAATTAATGTGGAATGAAGTAGCTCTCAAGAATCTGTTCAGACGAGGGTGCGCAGTGAACTACGCGCCCAAAAGAGCGCGACAAAGATTCCAAGGGTTTCTCAGTTGCGTTACTTGGTATTCTATGATCACGAGATGATACAAAGGTCTGTGCAGAGACATGGCTGCCCCCTCCCGCATTGAAACACTCCCCCCCCCTCTTATCTCCTAGGTGCCCTTGTCTCTGTCGTTGCATAGCCTGCCCAACAAAAGAAGGTCCTCAATTTCCGTGGTTGTGGTGATTTCTTTACTCTTTTTTCAACAACGTTCTGCACCAATTTTTTTAAGTTCACGATATAGCCCCCTCCAAAAATTACCTTCGAGAGAAAGACGCGATTCTCATGCCAGCACTTACCCTGGGAATCAGGGTGAATAACGGTCGAGGAATTCTTCAAGCATCGCTCTCTGCTGTGCGAGAGCACAGACGGCTCGCGGGTGGCGAGAGTGAATATCCGCGCGCGAGAACGTAAAGGATCAGGCGAAAATCCTCGACGTGCCGTTGAGGAATCTCAATATTTACCCTGCTGGGGATTGATACCTTTCACCGTTAATTTGAAATCCACCACCTTGTGGCGAGTCAGTCTATCTCAAATTCTCACCTCCGGAAACTGGAGACTAAATCTTTCCAGCGTTTGTCTCATTTTTGGTTCCAATGACAGATAGGGATAAGGTTGGCTGAAGAATGACCTAAATTAAAAATTTATGTATCGGAAAATATCCTAGTGTTAGTACATGTATGTATTGAATGAAGCCTGCGCGGGAAAATCATGATTCTATTTCTCCATGAATCACTGACTTGAGTCCCATAGGTCACGATGAGAAGAAAAGAACGAGAAATAAGTGTTTGTTTTGTAGAAAAATTCAAAAAACCGAGACACCTATTAGTCGTTCAAATTCCCGCCAAGCTGACGTCACGAGCTTTGCGACGGGTACCTTGTTTCTTGGAGTGTCGCCACCGGAAATTCTTGGGCTTGACCTAATTTTACCTTTTTTGTTTCACAGCTCTGCTTTACCTCCTCCTGGGTTTGGAATTACTCATGTAGATTTTTGGGCGAAACTCGGGTTCGGGGAGCCACGGGATGGCGCGGCGCTCTGTTCGTCTGCTCCTCTAGTGCTTAGTCCGTAGGACAGTTACTCTTTCGCATCACGTGGCAGTTTCGAAATACGCGCCATCGGAGGACTAAGCCTTGGTGGAATAGACGAAAAATGCCGCGCCATCGCATGGCCCCCGAACCTGAGTTTCGCCGATTTTTGATGTCTGATCCCGGCCTTTGAACCCCATTTTCACGTTAGTAGTTCAAGGTTATGTCGCCTCGTTGTGTGTCGAACATTCACCATGCAATGCTCACTAGCTACGATTGCTTTTACTAAAATTCGAATAGTAATCTGCATTCTATTGTTCTAGGAAATGGATTGAACGTGCCATCAAGTGATCCTCTCCATCCAATCATCAGCTGTCACGAGAAGTGCTGGTACCAAGGTTGGTGAATGAATATTGCGGTCTATCTACTACTGACTGTTATGCCTTGTGAGGATTTCAGTTGTAATCTGGCACACCCCTCTCTCTTTACTGTTACATTTGTTTCTATTCTAATCATCTCATCTGGACTCACTTCAATCCTACCGTTGCTATTTCTGTTTTAAATCCTGAACATAGTCGTGAACTGAGAAGAGCGTTGGGGGGGAGGGGAGAGGGTGCACTGATGCTGCTTTTGCATACCACGATATTGGTGCAACAACTGTGTGAAGTCTGCTAGTAACTCATGACTAAATGATGATCTACTGGCAAGAAAGTATGATGCCTGGTTGAACCACGAAAAATTTCGTCAGGGATCTTTTACTGAAACGACCGCATCCCGCACCCCCTACCTCAAAGGCTGTTGCGAAACTTATCATATCTGTCTATTGATCCCAATCCCATATTTTTATCCTATCTGAAACTCTCCGTGAAAAATGTTCATCGAGAGGGGGAGGAGGATAGAGATGGGAGTGGGTTGAGCGGAGGGCACAGAACATTAGTAAGGTAATTATATCATATAGTCATATTATTATTATAGTTATTATTATAGTTATATTATTATTATTGTTATATTATATCACACAGGCAGTTAGAAACGTGAATCTATCACCGGTTCTCTGCTTAATCACAGTTTCTTTCATGCGGTCTAGACTTTTTCAGTCAGTAAATTCATAACTAGTTTGCGACATTTCTAGCATTGTTAGGAGACTTGTTGGACTGTTTTTATGCTACTAGCAGAAATTGACAACATGAAACCTTTTACCTACTTTCTCTACTTCTGAGCGTTCCTTCATCGCCCTAATCGCGCTATCATTTGCCATTTACTGTTCATGTATTTCGATTCGGAAACTTTTTGGTTAAGAAGGGAATCCGCTCTTGACCTGTAATTATGTTTTTGTTCGGAGAGGAAATTCAGCATCAACCCTATTCGTGCGAGAACTCGATTATCTACGGAAACACTACGGCTTCACAGAACCTGGTCAATTGTTGCGATAGGTAAAATTTGGGCTCAAACAAGACTTGTTCCCGGTGGGGGTTCATACGATCTTTCTAACCATTCCCCCTCCCCCCTCTGCTCCACCTCTTCGTCCACAATTCCTGTCTTAGCCCTATACGATTTCCTTCTTCAAAGGAATCTTTCACGAGAAATCATGATTCTATTTCAGCCATAAATCACTGGCTTGAGACTCATTATCCACGATAAGAATGAAAAGAACAGAAATATTGCTTTTGTTTTGGTAAAAAATTCGAAAAACTGGAAGGGCTGCTACGCGTCCAAAGTATCATCTGTCACATCTAACACCAAGGAATGCCTCCACTTGGTTCTTGGAGTGCCGTCACTAGAAACTCTCTGGCCTTTTGACTTATTGCATTCACATCTCACACTTCTACTCCATCCTATTCTATCGATCGATTTGTCTCTACTCTCCAAAATCGCACGCTTTCAACCCGATTCTTTCATTGCGTCGCCTGATACGTAGCCGGTTAAAGGCGACTTCTTTCCATAGCCCGCCTTTGGCTCCGCGCCTTTTACCTTAGATTGTCCATAGAATGCAGTTTTTGTAAGGATGTTTCTCTTCTAATCTTCATACGTTTTTATAGGAGGAAGTAAATCATATGATCGTGCCAAAGAGAATGAAAAAGGGTTTGCACAGACGAAAGCATGAGGTCGACGAAGAAGATTCCACGTAAATTTTCTACAGCTTTGGATGATGCTGAGATGGAAATGAACTGGAGTAATAAGAATTAAAGCGTTAGACTTGTGTGCTTTCTCATGCTTTCTCATGTTGCATGTTCATGTAATATTTTGGTGGATTCGTTCATTGTGATGCACATAAACAAGCACTTGAGGAGACATGTCATCGTTTTGTCGGATTTGTCGCAACTACCGCAATAACAATCACTACCGTCGTACAACATCTAAGAGTGTTATAATGGTATTATTGTGTGCTATGGTAGAGGACGGAAGACTGGGTTTATCCGAAGCGAAGGACATCTATGGCGAATGCATCCGTTTGCGCAAGCGTGTCTGTAGGGATCACTTTCAAGAAGCGGTAAGATGCAGATCATTGCGAGGCAAAGGTTTAAATGTGAAAAAGTCCAAATCATCATCTGTGCGCTGTAGCGACGATGTTGTGTAATTTTGTTGTGCAAGATCTTTTCACTGTGTCGACCTATGTTATGGAAGAAATTCTTGCTCGTTTCCATCCGAGTTGTCAAGCCATTGATGTAAGTCTGGAGTTTATTGTTTTTCGTGGGCTACAATACTTACGCACATTGTTATTTAGGCAAGCCTCAAACTAACAGCATACCTTGTCGCATTTCACCAATAATTTGGCAGGAACTCCCATGAGTTTAGCGAATGTAGCACAAGTGCATCTCTAGGAACCCAGAAAAGAAAGAGTCCGCATCATGTATGAAACACCTTGTCGATAAAAATGTATTGATCAGAAGTATTTTTCACATAGCGAATTATATGTTTTCAATCAGTAAGGGAGCATGCGGTGCGAAATTTGCTGGAACCTACAAAAACTCCATTTTTCGCGGAGGGGAGAAATCCCCGCGATGCGCGACCATTTCGCTTCAATGTCTACGCCCACTGCGGAGCTCCCCTCCCTTACGGACAATTTGATTACCTGGGGAATAAAATTGTCGTACCGTGTGCTCCTCTTACCGGATGAGACCCGAGATATAAATACCCACTTCAAGGTTCACGATGAGGACGCCCATGTTGAAGTGGAGGAAATATGTGAAGTCGCAATGTGTACAGAACCTGCTCGCACCAACGATGCTGACAATGAGGGAGTGTACCGAGCATCCTTTGATATGAGTGAAACTGGAATCTCTGGAGAAACTAAATCGTCCAGCTCTACGCTCTTAATACAGCTCATCAATCCATCTGCATCATCAGTAGATACCCAAGACATTTTGGAATTGGACGGAACGGAATCCCTCGTTACTCGAGCAATACTTTCTAATACAAGGAAGTCAACTAATGAAGCTATTCCGTTTTTGCCCAACTTGTGGCTCAAAAATTTTGTAATCGGTACGATGTGTACGATTGAGAGTCTGTGGAACAGCACCCATTGTGGAATACATCTGCACAGCATGCTCTCCTTTCAAGAAGCGATTCGAAGGACAGGAAAGAGCGGTTGCCCATCCGAGGGAAAAATCGTTCAAAGGGAACATACAAGCTGCGGTGTCGGCGATTACAACGGGGACTAGATTTGTGGTACGTTCTTTGTACATGCGAATAACCGAAGACCGGTAGAGGTTTACCTAGGAGACTGCAACAATGGGCTAAGGAGGCTCGCATCGCACTTTTCGGCCAGACCTTCTACTACAAAATCTTCTCTCTAACCGCTCCTGCCATTGAACGCGTGTACATGTCACATCAGCAGTCGGTCCTATCGATTATCAGAGAGGAGATTAAGGTATACGCGCACAATTTCTTTCACGCAAAGGGAACGTAACATCCGTTGTATTGTTTTTATAGAGACGCAATTCCGGCTTACACGTCGCTGCAGATGGACCGTATGATAGTAGGGGTTTCAGCGCGAAAATTAGGAAAAGTCTTGGTTGCAGATTCTTCAAACGAAATTGGTCATGCACTGTGAAGTGCTGTATAGGTCGGAGTGCGGTCAGCCTTTCAACATTGAGTGCTGCTCACTATCACCACCTTTCATATAGACGACCACAGCTCGAGAATAGAAATAGAAGGTTTGAGGCGAGCGTTGCACTGATTATGCATGCAAGGTTTTCACATAAGCTCCCTCACGACAGACAGGAGCAGAAGCTTCCAAGGCGTACTGCAGGGAGTGGAGCGGGTACATGGTACCTCAATAGAGCACTATTTCGATGGATGGCATCTTATCAAGTGGTTAGGAAACGGATTGCGAAAGGTACAAGGCAAACAATTCCAATTTACCGTGTTTGTGCGATCTTGTTCTTTAGGAGTCTCGTGGTTCAGAACGCGACGCCATTAGAGGACGGATAGAAAAAACTAAAACCCATCTTTGGGATTGTATAGAGCGTGGCATCTCAGGAGAAGACGTGAGGCACAGGTTCAATGGGTGTTTAATGCATGTTAGAGACGTGCATAATTGGGAGGAGGTTGTTGATTAATGGTTATCTGTTTATGGAACTTAACAGTCACTTGCAAATTTTAAAATGCCCTTACCGGTAGCTTTACGTCTTGCTCTCATGGTCCTCTCAAACCTCCACGGCCGGAAACCCTTCAGCTAGGAAGCAACGCTCATGAAGCATATCGTAATGTATTTTGAAACCAAGATTTCAAGAGGATCTGGCGAGAGTAGACAACATGGAGGAACTTCTGTGTGTGAGACGAAATTCGCGCTCGACCGTCTTTACTGTAACAAGGATACCTTTTAGTGAGTCCATATTTTTCTCACTAAGATCATAACTGTAATAAGGAATGTTTCAGCCTTCTGGAGAAGCACAAGCTTTACGTCATGCTCTCAACCCTCCACTTCAACACCCTACGCCTCGCTGAGCGATCCAAACAAAGGATGACCAAGAGGGTTATCCGATTTAAGAGGAAATTTATGGCCCGTCAATTAACTGTAGTGATCAAAACTCCTGTCACGCACGAATGGCGAGGAGAAATTTTCCACCGCGTCCTGGATTTGAGGAGAGAAATACTGCAGCGTGGTAGTCACTCATACCTGGAGTCTGCTAATATCCCACTTCATTTCCAGCAACTTCTTGAAGTAGAAGAATCTGTTGCAGATTTGGAAACACAGGTGGTAAGAGAAGGGAACCTCCGAAGATGCTTTCCAGAAGGTCTCGAAGTGGATATGATGGACGACCTCGAATATGATAATGATAGGATGATGATAGGCTACTTCAAATGGCCTACAGCATTGTGAATTACAATACCAATACAGGCGACGAAGCTAACAATAACTTCTAGCAAACCTTATTCTACAATCATAAGCTAATCGCCGTTGGTTTGTTCAGTTAAGCCTAAGTCCGTGCATGCAATCAGGTGGGACATCATCCTGTGGAGAAGCCAACACGCTCAGCATTCCTCTCCCCTTGCGGTCGCTCTAGAAGTGGTGGGGCTAGGGTATGTGTAAGCAATTATTCTTGAGATTCATCATCTTTTCCTGACCCACTGCGCATTTGGGGTGCCCCACTTGAATACACTACAGCCTTAAAAACTGATTCACAACAGTAATCCAAACGCTCCTGTAAGCGGACCATTTCCGATTGAACTGAATTAATTCTAAAGATATCTCTTACAGAAAGAATAAACAAATTATATGGCCTATTATCTACAGTGGGCGCTCTCACTTTTAGCACAAGCCATCCTTATAAGGATACCTACGTGTCAGGTTAGTGTGGTTTCTAGGTACCAAGCAAGGTTTCCTTCCCTCGTGTCCCTTCCACTGCATAAATGGCATCAATGATTGCTCTAGTGAAAATTACAAATATGCTAGCAGATCACACTATCTTTACATCTTAGGACGTGAATGTTATCACGATTGGTCGTGCTATGAGTGGTCTTCACTAGAGGTTTCATCTACGTAATCCTCGTGCATTTTTCTTCTTTGAGTTTTTCAAGTTTCGTTTTTGACATCTTTGCAGAGATAACGACAAAATGGGCATGCAAGATTGGTCGAATACCTTTCAGTAACAGAGCGCGTGAGTCTTCATATAATCATTTCTATTATTTGATTCGTGCACCCAAATACTTATTTCTGTTTTACAGGGTTTATGTTCAGCACTACACACGCCAGCAGAATTGGACAATGCGAAGGTTATCCGAGTACAAGAATTTCTCCGAAGCGCTTCTTTAGTGCAAGTGTGAACTAGAAAACTTTCATATGCCATTCCATTATAAAAGCTTCTGAACATTTCGATGAATGTCATTCAGGGATGCAATTGCATCTGGAAATTGTAACCTCGGAATCCTTGAATTTAAAACGAGATTATATTTCATTGAAACTCATTTGCTTGTTCAGCGACATTGTAGCTTTCAGAGCAATGGTAGCCATGTGTTGTATAAGGCACCGTCCATAGCTCGCGCCTAAAGAGATTGAGCGATTAAATGTCGAGGTGAGCAGGTGATCAGTCAATTCAGACATTCTTGTGATCGACACGTGAAAAACATGAATCACAGGCAGACATGCCAGGTTTCTTGCGCGGGTGACCTATGATTTACAAAATATGAGTTGATTTTACTTCATTCGTATCTTGACAAGATGTCAAAGATTTCGGAGCTGTGGAATAAATCTTATTCACGAAATGTGTTCCTATTGCTAAGCAAAAATTTTCCGCCGTTTCTCGACTCGGGGGTTTCTAGGACATTTGTTGATCATTTACGGCGATTTGGATGTTATATGAAGGTTTTCAATCTATATATTTTGGTTTGTTATATTTGCATACTTGTTTCAATTTGGAGCGTAGGCAGGTTTCTCGACGCTTAATGAGCACCTTACATAGTTTATGTTCAATATGTGTTCATTAATCCACATCAATCAACTTTTTGCTTTCATATAAACTCCAAAGTGAAACGAGTACACAATTCTCACAAAGCAAAATGTAATAGCAGAACAGTAGAAGGGTTGTACACCGAAATGAGCGACATAATCGGAATATAAGTCACCAAAATCGTTGAAAACGGACAAGAACTTGAACAGCCCCGCGTCAAAAGAAACCACGGAAAACTTACGCGCAAATCAGTAGTAACCAGCTCGACGACCAATAAAACTGGACCAGCTAAGAAAGTGTCTGCGCTACGCTCACGAAACTCATCGTCTAGATCATCTAAATCTAAAGAATCGTCTAAATCTGAATAGTGGCGGAGTTTATCGCATTGAAGTTTTACGCTGTTGTTTTATCTTTACCTTCTCTGGTTATTTTGCCCCGCCTGCGCCCTCATTTGCGTCTGCAATGAAGTTGATGTTTCTCAAACTAGTGACTTTTCCTCTGGCTTGCCTTTGGCTGTCGTTAACAGGGTATTTGATACCTCGTAGTCATTCCTCTTCGAGTTTTTATCAAGTTGCAGTGTCCAGCCTCACCTCACTAATCATGGAATTCCTCAGTACTTATTGCTAGAGGCGACCACGAGACGTGCAATGTCGTATCTAACGTGCATAAGGGAGCCACAAATGCATCAAGGGCGAAACATACCCTTGCAAGGCAGAAGCGAATCTTTAGTTTGGGAAACAAGAATTCAGTGCCAGTAGAGGGGAGCACTCAATGTAAAGGATCGCGATCGCAAAAAAACTTCGGGAAGTTGACTTCGTTCAATCAGGAAAACTACCAGTTTTATGCTTTAAAAATTTCCCGCAACATTCACAATTTTGAAAATACTTCAAGCGTGGAGGACAGGGAGCAGATGTGGTCAATAATTCGTAAGCCGAGAAAACGTGATAGCCAATATTGCAAGAAAATCCTAAGGGGCATGAGCCAATTTGTTTCACATCTACACTCCTCAGGAGGCTTCTTATCTCGCAGGAATCCGAATTACTGTCGACGGCACAAACTGTCGCACCTTATGCTCCTTTTCGCTGTAAAAAACCCAACTCTCCATTATTTGTATTTGTGTTTGTATTTGGTCTCCATTAACTGCAACTTGATAACAACACTGCAACTTGATAAAAACTAAAGAGGAGTGATATCAAAATATCAGAGATACGAGCACACGACACACCAAAATACCTGTTTACCTGGTAACTAAAGGGCAACGCCAGAGGAAATCACCAGTTTGAGAAACTCACTTGCATTGTAGATGCAAATGAGAGCGCAGGCGTGCTAAAATGAACTAAAGGTAAAGATAAAAGAAGAGCGCAAAACTCAGTACGATAAACTCCGACACTATTCAGATTTGTACGATTCTTTCGACAGCATGTAACTGCGAAATTGAGTTTCCACTATGAATGGACAGGAACATCTTCTTCTCTTCTACCCAGTGTAAGAAAACGAAACTTTTCCAAATGCACTTCACGAACTGACAATTGCTGTGAGTGATGTATCACAACTTCAAAATGATTATGATACATCACCTCGAAGTAGCTTACAGTATTCTAATGATTGACGATAAAGGTAATTGAACTGATAAGCGATCTATTTCAATAGTGCAATAGAGTGGTAAAACTCTGCAGCATTGGCAGCTCAGTCAGCATCCACTCTGGCGCGCTCTTACACAAATGTTCAGTCGCAAAATCTGCACTGCGATCTGGACGTTTCGTCGTGCCACACGTGGAAGACAGCGAGGGAGGCAATCACGGTCATGGCGTCCCAAAGGCAACTGCTCGCGCAAGGCCACGCTCGCGTTGCGAAACAAAATCAGGCGCAATTGGTGCTGATGGGACGTAATTGCACTCGCGGCAGTTTACACGTCGTATCCTGAATTCGTCCTACAACGCGTCACCTTACACATAGCCGCCTCCCCACGTACATTGTTCCATGCGTTATCTGGTTCCGCCCGAATTACCTTCGATGTCCATAACGTGTGGTTTTCAGACGTTTGTTTCTCTTCGGAAACCGAACCTTCATGCGTAAAACTTTGTGTATTGCATCTAGTGATCACACTGATACACTCATGCTGAAAAAGATTGCAAGAATTTTCCGATTTCAAGCATTTCTTTAACACCAGATGGTGTTCCCATGGTAATGCCGCATCTGGACGAATACGGCACAGAAAGTTAACAGTGTGTCAAAAGGTCAAAGCTTCCCATACGCCCTGTACATTATGTTATTTCGTCCACCACCCAATCTCAGACATCTACTCACCTATTTAAGACCTTTATGAAGAAAAATGTGGCAGAAGGAAGTTGTGCATACTGCAACGACAATAAAATTTGCCAATTGAGGGGTACCGTTTATTTGATAGAATGCCAAGGATGCGGACAAAAATATGTTGGAATAAAAGGCCTCT
>MU870783.1:15241-27315 GCA_036418205.1 Ostertagia ostertagi | reverse complement strand
AAATCTTCAAATTGCAGCAAAGTTCCTGCTTGATTAATTGCTTATTTTACTTATTTTAATTATTAATTATTTGGTTATTTTCTCCCTTTGAGAAGAGATGAACATTTTTTCCACAGGTGGAGCTATTTGCACATCTGCACTCTCTGTCATTGCGATGGCATCTTTCTCGGAAAACTGGACTTGTCCTCCGTGTAATGGACAGAGGCACCAGTTCAGTGAACAGCATTTTGAAGTACGTTTCGCTTATAACTTGTTCATTTTGCTCAGTGTCTTTCATATGCATGCTCACTATTTCCTACGGAATTTGCTCTGTGCGATCATTTTTGTCTGTTCTGTTGTGGGGCGGAAGTGGTGTAGTGGCAAGTGGCACGCTTACCACGCGAGCGGTCCGGGGATCAAATCCTGGGTCGTGAGTCGGGCCAACCAAGCCTTCCATCCCTCCGGGGTCGTTAATTGGTACCAGACTTGTCTGGGAGGATAAAAACACTGACTTGTACATCGGCTGGCCCCCGCAAGTCATTGTATAGGCCACATCGCATTCAAACGCCACTACGAATGTACAAATGGAAGTAGAATGCGTGCCGCATCCCAAAAAGGGATTGATCAACGGCAAATGCTTTATCCTCCTTTATCTGTTGTTTTCACCTCCCTTCGTTTACTTTTTTAGTGCTGAATTCCTAATAATGATAGGTTTCATTAATTTGATTGATCTTCAGCTACATCTTATTCAATATCGTTCCAACAATTGCGGACATTATTATCGCTGTGGTATTCTTCTTCTCGACGTTCAATTTCTATTTTGGTGGTATAGTGCTTGTGACAATGGTTTTGTACCTTGGTGAGGTTTCATTCTTCGCAATAGTATCATTAATCTTCTATATGAACTGTTCCAATGAATGGGTTATGATAGTGATCTAAGTTATCAACAATGGTGTTTAATGGCCAATCTGAACATAATGTTTGTATCTGTGTACGGTCCTGTTAAAGATCGGAACAAAAGCTTGAGTTTTGAGGGAGTTACGTTTAAAAAAGTGAAAACGAATACTTCACTGCACGGTACTGTAAGTCAAACTGAGGACTAAAATAGGTTGCTGTTGGGTTTTTGGGAAGTGAAAGACTAGACAGCCTCGGTACGCGGAGATTACCTTTTATTGAAACGGCTTCATTCTTATCTCTTCTGACTTTTCTGACACATTTTTATTTGTGTTAATTTTTAGCAATGACGATATATGTAACGGAATGGCGTACGAAATTCCGTCGAGACATGAATGAGAAGGAGAATGCAAGCAGTGCCATTGCGACGGACTCCCTGTTGAATTATGAGACAGTAAAGTACTACGGCAACGAGATGTACGAAGTGGATCGCTTCCGAGTTGCAATTGAGAGGTTCGTCTTACGCTGGAATAAGCCGTGAATTTTTCATGAGTGGTTCGTTGCAGATTTCAGTTGGCTGAATGGCGCTCCAATGCATCCCTTGGCTCTGCTGAACTTTCTACAAAACGGCACCATCGGTCTCGGAATGACAGCCGGTTCTATACTTGTCGCTTACTTAGTCACAGTTGACCACGAGCTCACGGTGAGTGCTTTATAAGGAAGGCATTATTCCAAGCAAGTTTTTCTAGCCACAGTGTAAGTGAATATGCTTTCACTATCTGTGTGAAGTTATTTTTCAGTGTTTCACTGGGGTTTTTCAGGTAGGAGATTATGTTCTGTTCACCACATACATTCTCCAATTGTATTCTCCATTGAACTTTTTCGGAACAGTGTATAGGTGGGTTCTTTTTTCAACCCTTATATTTTTGCTTTCTTTGAAGTTTGTCTTTCAAATAATGGGGATGAACATGATTTAGAACTATTCAAAAGTCTTTCATTGATATGGAGAACATGTTCGACCTAATGAACGAGGAGGTCGATGTGAGTTTTTCGCTCAACTGGTATTTTGACTTCTTAAAGGCAGTGATCATGATGACTGGTGGGTTTTGCAGTTCTCGTGACGCCATTGGTGAAAGAGCGTTAAGTGGCAGCACCAACCACACCCCTTGCGCGCTAAGAGGTCCCTCCGACCACTAAAGTTCAACGACGTCGTCAAAACTGCACGGCCCTCCGGCCATCGTGTTCACTGCATTTTACTTCCTGCAGAGTTGGATTAGCCAGAAGTGGTCGGTTTCAGGTAAGGGATATCCCAAACGCAATCGAATACCATCCAACAAATGGACAAATGTGAAAGATCTCACATTTGCCTACAACGAGAACCGAATAGTGCTGAATGACATCTCGTTTGAAGTCGGCAGTGGACAGTCTATTGCATTTGTGAGTGAATTTACTTTACAATAACTTCAGGACGGAGTTTTTTTTCTATACTACACTGCCCTTGTGAGTTTCACAAATTTGGGGGACTTTTGCGGAGCAAAAGTTCAAAAAGATGTGTCCTCATTGGCATTATCCTGCATTTTAATCTCGCATTGTCAATTTTTTGTGCAAATAGGATTTAAAATGGAAGTGGGGTATATTTCATCCCCCCCCCCGAGTTGTCTGGTACCGTTTAAAAAACCCGAAGGAAGAAAGGTTTTCATGGCTTGGATTCCTTTCCTCTGAGGTCAACCATTTGATACCCAACTCGGCTGAGGCCGCGAGAACTATGATACGTGCATCGGTTAGTCTTAGAAAATATAGGCTGTATGGGAATCCGTACCAATCCGTGGAAGAAGTGGGATGCGCGACGATTTGAGATGTTTGATTTATTCAGATACTTTATTAAAGAAGATACTATAGTGCATGTTTAGGTAGGCCCATCGGGTGGTGGAAAGAGTACGTTGATTCGTTTGTTGTTCCGTTTATTCGATTGCCCCGAGGGAACTATTTTCTTCGACGGGAAGGATGTACGACACCTGAAGTTGGTATCGCTGCGTAAACAAATTGGAATTGTACCACAGGATACAGTACTATTCAACGATACGATACGGTAAGATTTAGAAAATTCTCAATCAGTTGTCAAGAACTGTAAGGTTCCTCCTTGAAGCACATATTGCGCCATTGCTGTGAACCACCTCACTTTTTCGTTTGATTATGTTTGACTTTGCTGGAATTCCTGTTTTTTAAGATACAATATTCGCTTTGGTCGTCCGTCGGCCACAGATGAGGAGGTCTACGAAGCCGCAAAGGCCGCAATGATCCACGATAAGATCATGAGCCTTCCAGAAGGTGATATTTGATAGGAACTGTGTATTATCAGGTTTCCTGACATTTGCAGTAATCAATGAGTTTCTACCGAAGTTAATAGTCTGCCTTACAGGCTATGAAACGATGGTTGGTGAGCGAGGATTAAAGCTGTCTGGTGGTGAGAAACAACGTGTCGCGATAGCACGGACCATTCTCAAAAAGCCACAGTTCATATTTTTGGACGAGGTAAAGTGACCAAGTGCTTTAGTACACATATTTATTTCATTTCAGTTGATTTCATTCACTTTATTATCTTATCGCCTACGCTCGGCTCCGTGAAGCTCTAGCCGTTTCAGGCGACATCCGCGCTGGATACGAATACTGAACGTGCTATTCAACGATGTTTGGAAGAGCTGTGTGCTAGTCGAACGGGCGTCGTGGTCGCCCATCGATTGAGCACCATAGTCAACGTTGACTGTATTATGGTACTGCAGAATGGTCGGATAGTCGAGCGGGGACGGTATGTTATCTCCAGCTGATAGCTATTGAGTTGATTATTTCTGAGGAGTGAAGGGTTCGTTGAGAAAAGTATAACAGTTGTCTGTCACCGTGTCCCCTTCTACACCTTGACGGCAGACGGCACCACGTTTGGGCTTTTTTGGCCGCGTGAGACAGGCGCGATTTCGAGAGCGTAGTCGTCTCGCTCAAATACCTTGATTTTGAGCGGTGAACTCCCAAACATGAATTGCACAAAAATTCCTGCAACGTGCAGTACAAAGAAGTTAACCTGGATTGTAGAAGTAGAATTTTTACCGAGAAGACGTGTGATTGCTATGAAAAGCGGTTTTGAACGCAATCCGCTCTATAGAATGGACCTGCGAAAGGCCAGCGAATTTATGTCACTGAACTTCCCAAACAGGTTCGGTACCGAGGTACCTATCTGGATAGGATGGAAGACTTATGGTATTAACTGGTCTGATCGGGAGCTTAGGGAGGGGCTTGACCCGCGCGGAACGTTGAAGTGATAGGGCGCCATCACTTGCAATCTCCCTTTTTGGGAGTGGCGGGGGGAGGGGACGCGAGGGGAGAAGAAGGAAGACTTATTGCGAGATAATTAAGCAATTAAGATTCATACGAAGTGGCGATCCTCTGGTAACTCTGGAATGATGGAATGACCACAGGAATAGGAGAGTGCAAAGTGTAGAATCGTGACTCGGTATCTTTATCAAAAGGATAGGACTTCCACAGCTTGCTCTGTGGTTGATACAAAACTTTGGAGACTATGCAGCCCTTACGTAGGTTGCAGTCTGCCTTGCGCAGAACATTGCAGGCCTATTTTGGCAAGAGAAGCAAAGTCTCTTTGTTTTGACACACTTATTCAAGAAAGTAATGCTATCAATCCCGTTATGTTTTTCTTTTCAATTTGATTAACAAACCAAAACTTGGTTTCAGTTTCTGCGCTGCCACCCAACATTGAAACCTGCGCGGTTTCCAGTTTGTTAACGTACGGTGAGGGATCAGGTGCAGGTCCTGCTCCCTGTTAGTGAGAAAAGAAGGTGTCCGGCCAGGAGCTTGCGACACCGCGCGCGCACCTGGGCCGGACCTTTTCCGAAAGTGCACGGCAACTGCGCGGGTACCCGACAGGATGCCCGTCGTGCGGCAACAAGGCAGTCAGTGGACGAGTTGCAGCGCTGTAGTGATTTTGCGTCAATCAATAGAATGTACCATTGTACGTCCGTCCTACACGACACATCACACGCTGGAGTGTCTGCACTGACTAATGACTTCTGCCCTTCCTGTCGAGTACCCTTGAGGCGCGTACGTGCCGGCGCTGCCACTCTGCCACGCGGCCCAAGTTGACGCCTGCGCCCTCTGGCTAACAACGTGCTCTCTCGCGTTTTCCCTTCCCTCGTAGCGTAGTGTTTCATTGTCATACGACACCCGACATTTGCTGGTCCTTCTCACCCACGTTCCCCTTTGCGTTCATGTCAATCCATGGAATGATATGACCACACAAGTTGAGCTCGATTCGTGTCTTTAAATATAAGCTTATTGTAGAGGATAGAAACTGGAAGTTCCCATTTTTCGTCACCGCTTGTTTATTGCCTATTCACTCTCAGCTGCGCTAAGAATCCAACTTTGTTCAGGACTTTGTCGGCGGCTTTTTGAAACTACTCGAATGAGTTCGTTTTAATTTTTGTAGATTAAAACTCGTTTATGATTGTAAAAGGTCGAATCAATGTTGTTTTTCACACTCGCTTAAAAATATTGGAATCCATTCGGCTTTTCTAGAGAAATTTGTTTTGCAGGCATGCCGAGTTGTTAGCTGCCAAAGGCGTCTACTATCAGATGTGGGAAAGTCAGAACGCTAGTCAAAGCGATGAGTCAAACGCATAAGTGATCTGTTCTTGGAAAGTAATATGATTGTGAATATATATTCGCATTCTTTTCTTCAACTACTTTTACCTTATCTCCTTCGAGTCTTCAGGATGCTCTATTATGGATAAGTAACAAAAAAAATTTGGAACTTTTTTTTAATGCCATGGCCTGATGGGGCGATTGCGCCGGTTGACTAGACTATAAATAATATAAAATGGTTCCTTTGGACGGACGGCGAAAAGATATTCGATTGTAATCATGTACAGTTTACAGGTGACATCGATTGTTGATCTTCTACTTATTTTGAACTTCCGTTTCTTTTGTCTATTGTCTGTTATTGTTTGTATGTAGAATCTAAGCCACAGTAAGCCCGTGATTATTTTGTAAAATTGATTGAGGCTTGTTATGAACGTTATATATTTTTCGACCCAGAAACATAGCCAAATTGTTTACGATTAAGATCTATGCATTTAGATCACGGTGTCAATGACTGATTTCGAATACGAGGACAAATGTCTCCATATCGTCTTCCCACCTTCGGTTTAACAAGGCATGCTGCCTCCCGTTTGCTGCTTCTTGGCCGATTTTATGATTGGCGAGTGATTAATATTAGGTTGTCGGAAAAGTTCTTGCGCATTTTCTTGTTCACCTTGCAAAATCTTTTGGGATCGTTTTGAAACATTCACTGTTGAACGCATGTGAGCGGTGGTTAATGCTCTCTCCACAGCATTTCTGTCGTAGCATTTCGCAGCGTTTGAAGCTCAAAAATCGCCTTTCACTGAAGGTATGCTCGACTGCTCCTGCCTTTATAAGCCCACAAAATGCGTCGATTGAAGCGAAGCAGTGGGAGTTCTACGGTGTTGTGATGACCTCCGATAGTTTGTATACACTGCGTTGTGTGGTTGCGAGTTTATAGATACTTTGGGAAAACCAAAATCTGGTCAGCCTGCATCTCATGACGAGTGCATTCTGAATTTGTTGGAGACAGTGGTTAGTGCAATGCACGGTAATTGGCGGAGCTCTTCAGTGCTACCAGATCACAATGGCCGTTCCTCAATATCGCCTCTAAAGAAGTGAAATTATGGCGAAAGGATATTTTGAGATCTGACTGACCACAGGCTATTGAGACCATTAAATTTTGCAAGAACATTTTGATTTGCCGGCCGTCTATCGCTTGATCCGCCAACTTTGGTTGGTGGTGTTCGAAGAAGGGATCCTCATATAAACCGCACGCGAAAGCACGACTGGCTCGGATGCGTAGAACAAAGGATCGTCACACCGATAAGAGAACAGTAACCTGGGAGGTAACATTAGAACCTCTTCAGGCTGCAAATGTTTCGCTCACGGAGAGCTGCTACGAATCCCTGCCTATTCGAAGAATGTGTTTAGCAGTGAGGGTGTTTTCCGGCATGGTCCGAAAAGGGGGAAACTCTACTTTACGTCGGCAACGCTTGCCCAAGAATTACGAAGAAGGTTCAGGAAAGGTCTCCAGGCTCGTTATAGAATGATCTGACCCACTTAGTGTGTACAGCAAACTTGGAGACGGGCCACCATACGCTTCTGTTGCCGTCGAAGGTACTGAAATAGGGGCAGTTCGATGATCCGGACCTACTCGGAGTCAACCTCTTTGAGCTCTTCGCCCCAAAGACTCGGGATTTCTGAAGGGCCGGCAACCTGAAGTTGCCTGCTGAAGAGCAATGTTTCGACGATTATTGGTGGTGTATGTATTCAGCAATTGTTGGCTGCACTAAAGAAGAAAAACAATTTTGAAAAAAAAGTTGCCAAATGCGCAAAGACTTTTCCGACAACCTAATATGTTGAACGTTTAAAATACGTGAACGAAAATGGACAAAAACACCTTTTAGAGGATAGTCTCAACAGATCGCAGTGTAGCAACATTGCGCTACTGGATACACCAGTCAGTCAACTGCGTTGCGCAGTTCGCAACGGCACGTTGAGAGATCCTCAACGCACGCTGTATGGGCGGAGACGCACAGACGGCTCGAGCATGCGAGTGTGAATGTTCGCGCGAGAGAACGTGTCTAATCGGGCGAAACTGCGCAACGTGGCCGTTGAGAACTGCGCAACGCAGGGTTGACTCTGGACACAGTCACCCTAACCAGTATAGATGTCGTAAACATGTGATTTTGCACCACATCGAACCAGAGTGATCCGGCTTTCACAACCAGCAGGGATATCATAAAGGCAAGGTCTCAGTAGAGCATAAGCTTTATGTTGTCACGACATAGAGTTGCCTCCCGACACCGGGAAACAAAGTTATCGCTGCCTTGACTAGGTGGGATTCTGACTTAGAGGCGTTCAGTCATAATCCCCCAGATGTTAGCTTCGGACCATTGACCGATCGGTCAAGTCCATGAACCAAATGTCTGAACCTGCTGTTCCTGAGCAGGATTTAAAAAAAACTACGTAAACGCAACATTATTCAGTAGTAGGATGAAACTGACCTGTTCGCGACGGTCTAAATTCAGCTCACGTTCCCTATTAGTGGGTGAACAATCCAACGCTTGGCGAATTCTGCTTCGCAATGATAGGAAGAGCCGACATCGAAGGATCAAAAAGCAACGTCGCTATGGACGCTTGGCTGCCACAAGCCAGTTATCCCTGTGGTAACTTTTCTGACACCTCTTACCAGAAACCATCTGGATTAAAAGGATCGATAGGCCACTGTTTCGCGGTCTACTCGTACTGAAAGTCAAGATGTCTTTGACGAGGTAAACAGGCATCATGTGGCTTTGCCTAGACTAAAGAAAAAAAACCGGAAGCCGTTAACCAGAGTAAGTAAATAATCGATGAAAGTGGTCGTACTAAGTTGGCTAGAATCTCCCGGCTATGCTACACTTCTCATGACTCTTACGATGTCGAATAATGGTGAGCTGAGCCTAACAAGGAAAGGATGGTAGGTCGAAGTGGCCGTATAAAATGAGATGTATACCACCTGATGCGTCTCTAGACGCTGATTCCAAATCTGCCTTCCAAATCTGCTAAACGGCTCTCCGAACGGAGTTATGAAGCGTAATAGCTCAGTGGTGATGGTCCGGGGTGGCAGGTAAAAGCTCGTAGGATCGGTTCCTTTGCAAGTTTGTTGCTTTGCTTTTGTCCGCAACTTCTAGAGACAAAAGCAAAGCAACCAACTTGCAAAGGAACCGATCCTACGAGCTTTTACCTGCCACCCTGGACCATCACCACTGAGCTATTACGCTTCATAACTCCGTTCGGAGAGTCGTTTAGCAGATTTGGAAGGCAGATTTGGAATCAGCGTCTGGAGACGCATCAGGAGGTATACATTTCATTTCGAACGGCCACTTCGACCTACCATCCTTCCCTTGTAAGCAACTGTTTCTTTCCCCCTTTTTTGTCACGCGCGTTCCCTTGGCTGTGGTTTCGCTAGATACTAGTTAAGGAGAGTGGACGAATCGTTGATCCATTCATGCACATCAGATGCTTTGATCTCTTTCTCAGCTACCCGCAGGCTCTTGAACATTCAGACTTTCAAGGGTGGGAAGTCCTCACTCTGGTTGTTCGCTTGAAGATCCGAACACTGATTTCGATTCTAATGTAAATTTGACATTTGTCACGCGAAATGGCAGGTGATAGGATCTGCACAGGATGAGATTCCCTGTTCCTCCGTGACTGTGCGCGACGCAGGGTGCGATAGCGTAGCCTTGTAGGCCGCGTTCATAGTTCGCGACTCCGGAGATTAGGATAGTACGCGACAATGAAAAACATATGTATTGACGGGGAGATTAGGATAGTAGTAGAGTAGGAGATTGCGCTGACAAGATTAGATACGTATCGATTGAAATCGCTGGAGAGTAGTAGATTGGGCGACGAGTGTACCATAGATGAATCTATCTACTATATATAATCGGCTAAGCGTTGTGTTTGTCTGGCTGACGGAAGTTCATAGCGGGCCCCTCCGGCACTGCACAGTGGAGCGCTGTAGTTGAGAGAGGAGATTTTGTATCACAGTAGCTATCGATCAATCATTAATTTTACTTTTTTCTATCATTCTATCCTATCTTTGGTGTAGGGGTGGGACGGAACATATTTGGTGGGGGACCCAAAGTGATAACGACTGATAAGATCCGATAAGAGGCGCGCAAAACGCCGATTCCACGATATCCATAGCGCGCGTCCCAGCATCAGTGAGGCGTTGGTTCCAAGAAGTGATGTAGAGGGTAGGACGGGAAATATATGGTGGAAAAAAGAGATAAAAAAATAATAAAAATAACGATATGCGCAAGAATATAAAGCAAGAATATAGAGGTCACTCAAAACCACTTAGATGAAGCATTTCATTTCAATATTCTTTCATTTGCGTTGTTATCATCAGCCCGAAATACCACTAAACCGCTATGCCCCCCAGAGTTCCTAAAAATGTATGGTGTAAGTTCAAAAATACGATAACGAGTGCTGGATGTTTATATTTTAACATCACACACAATCCGACCGCTAAATTACACTGGCATTCGATGCATGGTGGTTGTTTACAGACACCACTTTAGCTCCGCACTCCACTGCGCGTATCAAACGGTGAGCTTCTGCTAAGATAAAGAGCTTATGTTAGCGGTGAATCTAGCGCTTCGTCGGCTGTCCTGTCTCATCCCGAACCTTCCGTTTGATGCGCGCGGTAGCGTGCGGTGCCGCTAAATAACTGGTGTCATATCTATATTTTGCGCCTCCATTACTATCCGAACTAGTCTGTTGAGACGATGTGGGTTAAGCTTTGTTTGTTGTCGCGCTAAATATTCCAATGAGTTGCTACATTGCCCATTGGTCATGAGGGCTCATGTTATTTGCTAGTTCATTGGATATCCGTATTTCCGGCTTAAGTGAATATTTATCATTAGCAGATTCACTATCCATTATGATGTTTGTTCTCCAATGTTCACAGACGATACTATGTGTTCGGCTGTTTCCCTCATTAGACACGCCATTCGGCACTTGTCAAAAGCATGTATGGCACGCCCTGGGGCCTTTGCACTAGCACTACGTGTGCAGCCCACACATCTCTGAGGATTTCAGTTCAGGATGAAAATCGAGTCGCGGACGTCGTCAGATCGGTGCGCCCCCCTAAAAATAGGGTCTCGACAGAAATGGATTCTAATGAAAACGTTTTGAGGATAGGCGAATGGTGTACCTACAGGAAAAACATTAACAATGAAGGGCGTCAATCGCGCGCCGGTGGGGATAAATGATCCATGTTGCATCCAGGCTAGGCAAGCCTTCCATCGTCATGCCGCACTAAATGGTACCGGAAGAATGGAAGCCTGGTTGGCCTGGCGAATCCGAAGAAGAAACTGTGCCATCGTTATGATGGGATGACTGAAACGAATAAACGTTAGCAACGATAACACGAGAACACAAACGCATACAGGAATCAGAGCCATGTACTGCCAGCAGTGTGAAAGTAAAGTTTGGAGAACGATGAGCAATTCACTGGCAGGTGCGGCACTGTTGATCCCTGGGTCAGATTTGCTGAAACCCCGCTCCAAACCATCGAAATCTACACCCTCGATGAAAAGGTTCCATTCCTCCATTTCATAACCTTTGAAGCAGTTTGAGGTAGGGTTAGATAGAGCTGGATTCGCGTTTCCAAGAAGTATTGAAATTGCTCTGAAAGCCTTCCATGCAGAGAGATAGGGTCTCTCAACTACGCCGAGTCAGCGTCGAAGACGCTAAAATTTTCATGCGAGTTCAATTTTCGTAGTTGAAGAGATGTCTTGAGTCGAGGATCTATCGAGGACGATTTCGGCCACTCAAAAAGCCGCTCCCTTCTTCACCATTGCAAGTTAATTCGTTGGCAACGCTCGAAATGTGTCTAGAATACATTCTTCCAACATAAGCGAATAAGAAAAGGGGCAATCGTCATCGTCCATTTCAGTGTAGGCCATGCATCCGGCCTCCACTCAAAGTTGCAGAATCGATTGAAAGCTGTTATAGGCGCCTTTGCAGCACGTGTGCGCAGGTCTTTGCGGAGATGCACTTTCGTTCTTTATACATGCAAAGAATATTCTATACGGTGTTTTCCATGATGCCACTAAGCTACATTATACTAGATTATCCTCTTTTTCCACCCAAATATCTGGAACTGAGCCCATCTCCGGTGGGCCAGAGTTGAATGGCTCGTGCCGCATTAGCTGAGTCGTAACTACGACCACCAACCTCTCTGAACGCTAATAACGTTCTGGTCACCCTTATCTTTAGTCCGTTGACTGGTAAAACGGACTTGAAATGTACTGAGCACAAAACAATGCTTCATTTTGCCTGAACGATTCTGAGTATCAGTACCAGAAGAAGAGCGAAGAAAAATTCCTCAAGCTGCCGTTTTACTGCTCCATTTGTGGAGTATGTCGTCCGAAGCGTTGGCTGTAGTCCTTTCAAGAGGTTCTCTAGGTGTACATTGAATATAACGCAAAGTTAATGCAACATGATGCGGTTGTCCGAGCCATGCGCTGAAGAAAGTGCCATGGTCTGTTAACCCTTTGACTACTGTGGGACACATGTGTCCCGCT
>MU870783.1:0-15141 GCA_036418205.1 Ostertagia ostertagi | reverse complement strand
AGCCGCTCTCATTTCTGCCTCTTACAGGTGCAGCGTCACACATGGGCTTCTTTGAGCCTCTTACAGGAGCGTCCGCACACATGGGCTTTTTCCCACATTTTGTTTCGCTGCTCTTAGCCGTCACTTTGATCGTAGGCTGCTAGGATCTGCACGTAGTACATTTGACCAGACTTGGACGCAGACCTTCAGAGGACCCTATGAAAAAGAGCCCTTGAAGTACATCCAGAGTGATGCTAAGTTAACTGCGCTGTACTAGGTGTTCACCCAGCCTCCCGATTGCGTACTGTGACCAGTTCACGTCGAACCAGCCAACGAGAACGATCCCCGTTCATGCCCCCGGACTATCGCGTGCGAAGACGCTTTGCCGGGACATATGGCGACCTGCCACTCATACGCGATGGGAGTGTCTTCATTAGTGAGTAAAATTGCAGCACTGCATCATTGAGTGCAGTGCTGTCTAACTGGACGGGTGTGCACACTCCTATATCGCATATTGAGGAGTTTAGGCAACGGTGAAGTTACCCAGTCCTTCAATAGATGTTCTGTAGGGGGCAACACTCGATTTCCTGATTTTACGAACTTAGCTCTCTAGAGGTCATGCGCGCCCTCTAATGGCTATTTGTTCTTGAAAGGTTTGCACCACTTCATCTTACATGTGTAGTGGTGTCAAGCAATGTTGAGAGAGTGCCTGCTTCGCGTATTGATGTGCATTGACTAACGGGTACGTTGCCTATTCCACCAATAGTTGTACTTATACAGGTACTCCTCAATCTTCTATTTTGCCTAACAAAATTGGCCCTATAGAAGGAATCCCAAACTTCTATAGGGCTGTTAGTCTTATTGTGTTGCGCACCACTGCATCATAGGTGCAGTGATGTCTTACTGTACGGAGGCGCCCATTCGCATGTCAAGCATATATAGCTTCGACAGATGTTCTTGCGGGCACTATCCAACTTACTGCTGCGTTGGCTGCATCACTGCATCATAAGTACAGTGACGTCTAACTGCTCCTCTGCCACGTCACTCGCTCTCGGTGACTTCTCAAGTGGTAAGAACTGCATCACTGCATCAGACGTACAGTGATGTCTAACTGCTTCTCTACCACGTCACTCAGACTTGGTGACTTCTCAAGTGGTAAGAACTGCATCACTGCATCAGACGTACAGTGATGTCTAACTACTTCTCTACCACGTCACTCAGTCTTGGTGACTTCTCAAGTGGTAGAAAAAAAAAAAAAATTATTTTGAAAAAATATGGCCCCACTAGAGGACAAGCCTCTAGCAGGGCCTGCGTACCATACGCATAATGTTAATGATAAGTCAAGTCACATCACTCTTTATTATTTATTTTCAACAACATATTTCTTTCGAATCACACACTAGTGATTCTTCTTTATTCTCTTGGGGGGATTTCCCCTTTTCTTCTCTTCTGCATCAGATTCACTGGAATCCTTGTCGACTTCTCTCGAAGTTGATGGCCTTGAGGGGTGTCCCCCTTGGATCCCAGCGATCTCAGCTGCTAATCTCCTGATGAAATCATTCTGCTCCTGGACCAGGTTTTGCTCTCCATTCATCGCTTTTTCCATGCGGTGGCGAAGAAATGTTATACCTGTCGGGCTGAAATGAACATTAGAGATATTGTTAATAAGAGTGATAGCGCTTAACTTACCTTATGCGCGCTATTTTCCAAAGAACTTGATGTGGGATGAACACCACATCTTTTTCCTTTTTTACCTTCTTAGCATCACCCATTTCCTGAAAAGGCTCGATTAAACCATCGTTCACTCCTTCCTAATTGCATATGTTTCGCGAGATTCCTAACGATAATCACCAAAGGATGATCACGAGAGTTATCACGGGAAATAGATACAATTTGGAGAGACGTGGTTAGGTGACCTTCAGGAAACCAGTGGTTGAAGGCATATTAACTGAGTGCTGTCTGTTACCTCGCCTTCAAATCCGCACTCTTCCGTAACACTCAGCCTAGCCCTCGTTGGGACTTTTATTACATGCCAACGAGTTGAGTTCACAGAAAGAGAGTTTAGGTATTTGAAGGGTAGGTTTAGTTGAGATCCAGGATGGCCACCACTCCTTCAAAAGGTGTGGTTGTGGCTCTCAACAGGTCTGCAAACTTTAAACATTAGTGCCAGCATATTAATAGAGTGCCCCTTAGCGGGGTCATCAAGGCTGCCTGAAAACCAGGTTCCGGGAGTGAAGTTCTGTGCAGAACCTCCTCGCATTCCCATAGCCACTGCTATAACTGCTGGAGTCAAGAGTCCTTGCACGGACCCTTGCTGTGGGATTCTATCCCCGGACACGGCACCTCCTCCCAATGTGAAGGATAACGAATACCAGCTAACGCTCTCAAGCCGCTCTGTTTCTGGCTTTGGTCACTCTTCTTCGAGAGTGTTACCTCAGCCTTCCACACAACGAGGCAAAACCGTTAACTGCGACGGGCGGTGTGTACAAATGGCAGTGACGTATTCAGCGTGATGTGGTTGATCACACTTACTTTCGAACTAATGGCTTGGCAGTGCCATACAGCCCGATGTGTACCATTCCGTCAATTTCTTGAAGTTTCAGTTGGATCATGCATTCTAGCCACGTCTTACGACGTGCATGGTCCACTAAGGCTTGCTCAGGTGTGGTACATCACAACCCGGAGGCCCCGTTGTGTTTCACCGAAGCAAAACACTCCGGAGGGTTGATCATGCCGACATATGAAAGCACATGACTTACGTGCATGGCGCGGCGACACACCTTTGCACATATCATACTAGGGAATCAATCGATACAATGCGGTGTACAATTGGTATTCGCAGGCTACCAGCATTGCCTACGTCTAGCAATCCAATCGCACAATTGAGATATTCACAATGTTTGCATTTTCGCAAAGCACCAACATTTCAAATATTGGAAAATCACATTGACACATAACGATACCCGTTTTCATTCGTGAAACTTTGGGAACACAGAAATCATTCTCGTCGAAAACGAAAATGTTTCATCCCCAAAAGTCAGGGTTTAATCGCATGTATTAGCTCCAGAATTACCGCAGTTATCCAATAGGATTTTCCGAATAAATGACATCTGCTCTAATGAGCCGTTCGCAGTTTCTCTTTTAGATGAACTCGGACATGCATGGCTTAATCTTTAACACGTTGACGACGAGCGACTCCTTCCTTGTCGCGCGCATGGGACGAGACGTTTTTTGCATGCAAAGCGCCGGTAACACAGGGCAAAATCTATTTTATAGCTCTGTAAAATCTCGAAATGCACAAAATGCCTTTGACTAGAGTACTCCAGACACGTTTAGAAACAAGGAAAAGTTGTTACTACTGAATGCTGGGTGAAATTTCAGTGACATCGCCTGGCATTTTCAAACCTCAGGTTAGAATAGGTTCTGAAGGCGCAATTTCACGCATTCTTCATTTTTATTATTAATATGAGCTTTCCTTTAGATGGTACTGGTATCCTGATCACATCTGAAATCTTCTACGAATTTTTCACTCAAGAACGACGCAAAAAACTTTGCGTACCTGACGGAATGAGCTTTTGTTTGACTGTTATCTTGTTCTTCATGATCGAATAAGAGATTTAAACGAGTCATTTCAAGGTCAAAAAAATTGTTTGTGAAATATTTGGCAGTTGATGGACTGGATAGGTACTTTTGTCCTGCCTATGAGTAAGACTGAGCCTACTTGACCATCATGGGAACCTAAGGCTAGAAATGGACATTCTACTGACGGTGACCTAATTAGTAAAGGTCGATATGAACAATTTTAGTGAGATTTCCAGTTTGCTGACGGTGGGAACTTTGTGGTTGTGATTCAATTGACAGCGCGTTTCTGCCACTGATAACTAATTCAGAAAAAACTCCCAGGAATTAGAAAGATCATAATTCGCAGACAAGTGTAGTAAGTTAGGACACTGAAGTAAACGTTGAAATAGAAAAGTCGCGGGTTCCATCTAAGTTTGCTTACTTTCAAGCTGTCGGTCACCATTGACCGACATCGTCCCATGTGACAGACTGCCTGTCGGTCAGCATTGACCGACATCGTCGCCAACGTGTTAAACTGAGTTCTTTGAATCTCGTTAATCCATTCATGCGCGTCAGGTTTTTAAGCTTGCCCTCCACAACCACACCCACTGAGCCGTCCCCATCGGCTCTTCAGGGGACCTGGGATTCCCTACGACCGCAATTAGCCATAGGTCCGACCCGGTTAGTAAGTTGCTTACTACCTTTTTGCGCATGAAAAGAAACAGAGCACTGGCCCTATTCAGTGTGCAGCACTTAGGTGCATGTAAAAGTGTCATAGAATGGTTAGCCATTCGTATCTGAACTGAGAACGGGTAACGTCCTTAGTCATGTCCCCTTTAGCGCAGCCTGCACCTGGAATTTCACAAGTCATCCTTAGAAAGGTGACTCTTTATTATCCAGTGAGTGCCAAGCATTGCACATCCTTAATCCATTCATGCGCGTCAGTAGTTAGCTGACGAGGCATTTGGCTACCTTAAAGGCAAAAGTCAGGCTCGTGTTTGGGCATTATGGCGCCTGAAATTGAGTGTAGAGATGGGAGGTGGAACGACAGTGAAGAAAAAACGCAAAGAAACCGTCGACAAGACCGAAATCGAAACCCCTTCCTTCTAGCAGTGAAGGAGGCTTGCTCGGGGGAGAGCCACGTCCAAACGAGTTTTCCGGATATGCCAGCCGTTCCATCGGTTGATACGGCAATCAACCTAGCTGATCTCACACGTTAGGCCAGCCACGCACCACATCCCGCGGTGGGCGGGACCAGCTGATGTAACGAACCCATCGCTGTAAGTAGTAGGCCAGAGGCCTTGACGGCGCGCAATCTCGAGTCAGGAGTGTGGCATCACCCCTCTGAGCGCATTCCTGGAAATATTAGTGATGGAAAGGCCTTCTATGGTCACCTAATCCTGACTCGTGGCTTTAAGAGAGTCATAGTTACTCCCGCCGTTTACCCGCGCTTACTCGAATTACTACGATTTAACATTCAGAGCACTGGGCAGAAATCAGAGACAGTAAACGTCCGCAAGGACCATCTGTCTCCTCTGTTTTAATTAGACAGTCGGATTCCCCGAGTCCGTACCAGTTCCAGTTCGACTGTTTTGATGGTCGGTCAGGATACTAAGCCCGAAGACAAAGCACACACCTGAAAACGTCCACAAGGCAGTCTTGTCACTAGTCCAGCATCAGCGTAAGCATCAGCCAGCCACGGACGAAACCGCACAAGCATCAGTTAACAGGCCAACCGACCCAGTCACTGGAGCCAATCCTTTTCCCGAAGTTACGGATCTAATTTGCCGACTTCCCTTACCTACATTATTCTATCGACTAGAGGCTGTTCACCTTGGAGACCTGATGCGGATATCGGTACGATGCAGCACAGATTAATAGCCTTCCTTGGTTTTTCAAGGGCCGTCCAGAGAACACGAGACATCACAGAAACCGCGATGCTTTTACGGAAACAACGTCCCTATCTACGGCTGAACCGATTCCAGGGAGTCCGTTCCTTAACTAGAGAAGAGAACTCTAGCTCGGTCTCTGAGCGACGTAACCAAGTTCGAATGCGTTACCGCGCAAGTGACTCAATGAGTCACAATCTCTGTGTCTGCGTTAGGGAATATTAACCCTATTCCCTTTTGATATCCGAGAGAAAAGAAACTTTTCCCTCTCAATGATACAAGGCATAAGCCAGTATCTTAGGATCGACTGACCCACATTCAACTACTGTTCACGTGGAACCCTTCTCCACTTCAGTCTTCAAGGATCGAACTTAAATATTTGCTACTACCACCGAGATCTGCACTGACGGAAGCTCCAGCTGGGCTCACGCCCAAAGCCTTCGACGCAACCGCCACGTCCCTCCTACTCGTTGCGGCCAGGCGATAGACAACGCACAAGCCAGCAACGGCTGGGTATAGGTCTCTCGCTCAAGCGCCATCCATTTTCAGGGCTAGTTGATTCGGCAGGTGAGTTGTTACACACTCCTTAGCGGGTACCGACTTCCATGGCCACCGTCCTGCTGTCTATATCAACCAACGCCTTTTATGGGGTCTCATGAGCATGTCTCGCGTGTTACGAACAAACTTGTGAGACATTTTAGTTACCCTACTTGGTTGTAGGCGTTGAGGAGCGAGAGTGGTCCTAATTGCTAAAGGGCCTGAAAAAGCGCGTTCTTCAAGTGGCTTTTGAAGCCTGCCCGTTCGGAGCAGCGCCGGCAGAATCGATTGCGCAATAAGCCGCCATGGCTACCATTGTCCCAGTGGACCTCCATCTTTTTTTGGTTCTCTCTATCTATGCTTTCCACTCTTCAATACTATTACCCAGTGATTTTGTGATGCTGTGGTGTGTATGTTATAGTATGCTAAGGTTCAGGTGCATGTATATATGCTGCGGTAGGATTGCACAGCATTAGATACGTATGTCATACGTATCTAATGATGTGCAATCCTAACGTAGCATATACGTATGCATTAGATACGTTCGATCGTCCAACATATTCGATCTGATCGGACGTATCTAATGCTGTGCAATACCTACGATCGATGAAATTATCAATGATACGGACCCGGCGATGACAGCGCCCCATAGAGGTGGCTGCGCACGTATCGATCGAGGGGGGCGCGCCAGCGATTGATCGCTCCCTGCCACAACGGCCTGTGACCCGCACAACGGGAGCGATGGCGCCCATCGCGCGATTCACATTACTCCCATCTTGACCAAATCGCTCCAATCGCAAAGTCTGACATCGGCCAGACACAACACTACGCCGTGGTACCTGCGGTTCCTTCAACGCTGTCGTTGATCACTCTAAATGGGTGCCCATGCCCTGCTCCGTGAGTATTCTCCATTCCTCCTCTGGTATGGCTGACGTCGATGAAGGCCATTCATTCGTATGACGGGTGAAAGAAGGACGCCTCTAAGCGGCTACGATGGAATACGAGAGACTACGGGCAGGAGCTACGCAGATGATTGCAGAAGTGTGGTCTGCGGTCATGCGGTCTGGACGAAGTCGAATCGTAGAGTGATTTGCGGAAGGCGACGAAAGGTCAGGCTCCTCTCTTTCCTGGAACTTCTCGAACCATCAATCCATCGCACTGCGGCATTCGTGTTGGGACCAGACGCGGCCCAGAATGTAGGTGTCGTGACTTGCGTAAACTCTGTAGTGAAGGCGACCATGGGTCGCCTTTACTACAGAGTTTACGCAAGTCACGACACCTACATTTTCTGCAGCGTAGAATTTCGAGCCCAAGTTGCATCTCCCCCGAATTCAGCTCCAAGTACTGACGTATCGCTTTGCCGGAGCATAAGTTAATTTTTCTTTTGATCGCCGAAGAGCCTCGGCTAGCACGCCAACGCGCGTATTGATCGATTCTCCGAGGGGTATGCGCTATGTGGGCTGCCTTGAAACAGCTTACAAAACTGAACAAAACTCACTTAAAAAACAGTTCAGTATCAAGATCATGAACACTGCCAAATGATGCACATTTTGAATCCCAATCCTCAAAATAGATGTGAATGTCTTGATCTTCAGTACCATACAACCTCGTACACGGTAACCGTTTTGATCTACAGTCAATGGTTGTCGTCGAAAAACACGTCCCGCCAAACTCGATAGACTGGCAAAATCTTAGAATGTGTTCATTGTGGAGAAGATAGAGGCCCACACAAGGGGTCGGCGATAATCTTCGATCGTGGATCAGAATTACAAAATATGAGTAAAGGAAAAGAAGATGAAAGGGTATTTCAGATTGAAATTTACCTTACAAAAGTAGATCAGTACACAGCACTTTGCGTAGGATTTTGACCTGATTTCAAATATGAAACCATTTTCAAATTTTCTTACCTGCAACGGAGGAACCGGGGGAAGTGCAGTACTTTTCTCAATTTTGCATGAGCTGTAGTGTTCACCGTAGCGAGTCACGAGCAACTATTGGGCTCTCGGATGTTGTGTAACTACCCAAGACGCGCACGTGCGTGACAGCACTCGTCAATCACGCTTTAGCGCCTTAGTAGTATTACACCGTATTATACTCTATATTGAATTAGCGTCTGCGTCAGTATGGCGCTGATATGGTTCCAAACTGTGCCGGCCTGGCACTTAATGGTGCCAGCGACGGCGATGTCAATTCGTTATCAGGATGCCAAATAACCGCATACCTAGGTTTCTACCGAGGTGCGGCGCCAAACTGACGCAAACTGGCTTTAGATGGTGTCAATGTCAATAAGGAATGGCGGGTCCGTTCTCGGGATACTAAATAATTCCTATAGACCGACTTTCGTAGAAAAAGATGCATTAAATCTATGTTTATAAAATCAGCAAGTAAACCACTTTTCGCGATTTCTTCCGACCACACCACGAATCCTGCTAGAACGGCAAACCTTCGATAGCTTTAAATTTTGCAATTCATAGAGTTTCCATCTAAGGCATGATATTCATTTCTTTTAATTACTAATCCTACAGAAAATAGGGCATGAAAATAAAGATTTCACAGGCTTCGTGAAATCTTTGTCGAATTTAGACAGCCCTAATCTCCTTGGATACCACGCAGTTCATAAATATTATGAAGCATCCTACTATGTATAATCGGCTAAGCGTATCTGTTGTGTGTCCGTGTGTGTGTGTCTTTCACCGGAAATTCATAGCTCGGGCACCAGTGGTCGTCAGGAGTTGATTTCAAGATATGATATAGGGGGTGGGACGGGAACATATTTGGTGGGGGACAGAAAGTGATAACGACTGATAAGGGCTGATAAAAGGCGCTAGAACGCAAGTGTCGCGAAATTCATAGCTCGGGCACCAGTGGTCGTCAGGAGTTGGTTTCAAGATATGATATAGGGGGTGGGACGGGAACATATTTGGTGGGGGTCAGAAAGTGATAACAACTGATAAGGGCTGATAAAAGGCGCTAGAACGCAAGTGTCGCGAAATTCATAACGCGCGGCTCAGCAGCAATAAAGTGCTGTCTTATAGATATGGTGCAGGGAACGGGACGGAACCATTTGGTGGATGACAAAGCGAAATTATGAGGACTGATAAGAGCGATTAGCTCGAAAACGGAGAATTCACTAAATTTGCGGATGCGCGGTGAGAAAAATGCTTAATTCTATTCGCGATGCCGTCGTCAGCATCCTTTCGACCGCTAATTTGCCTAAGGACTTGAAATGCTCGTTAGCGGGAATACGATAATCCTTTGTTTGTGTTCCAATGTCACCGGTGCAAGAAATTGCTCAACCGCTAAATCATTGCAACATCCGAGGCATGGCAGTTGTTTACGCTTGGAGTTGATAGTAAGCAACCAAAGCAACTGTATTGCTCATTTCAAGCCCAATCGGCCGTAGACCGGTTGTTCTTCCTCAGCAACATGGTACTCTGCCGATTGATGGCGTGAACTTTCGACTGAAAGTTGTTCTGTCTCAGAATCAGTGCTCTCTGTCGATTGATGGGGTGGGGTTTCGTCTGAAATCTCTCTTCTGCCTCAGAATTAGGACACTCTGCCGATTGTTGGGCCTTTGACTGAAAGGGTTGTTCTGTCTCAGACACAGGATACTCTGTCGATTGACGTGGTGCGGTTTCGATTGAAAGGGTTGCCCTGACTCAGAAACAGTGTTCTCTGTCGACTGGTGGTCTAATAAATGAATACAAAAAAACACAGGACCAGGCCAGGAATGCTCAGAAGGTGGGTGGCACGAGTGCGGGATACATACATCTCGCGCTGTCTCGCGTGGTTTACAAGTGCGGGAGTGTGTGTGCTGCACTGACGTCAGTGTGTCAAGGAGAAACAACTGGGCATTATTGCAAAGTTCACAGTTCAGTCTCTTAGAACACGAGCATATTCCTCGATATATTTATATGCCGAATCTTTTAATTACAAATACAATATGCAAAACACATAATCAGTTAGTGACATGAAGGGACATAATTCAGATCAATCGCAAGCTATTGTTAGGGCTTCCAGGTACCTGCCTGCACGGTATTTGGGAAAACTTTGAAGGCAGTTTAAAAGAGTCATCTGAATCACGTCAATGTTATCATGTAGTTTTGATCTGTTCTGAATGTAGGCCTGAATACAAAAAAAGGAAACTATCACGGCGATTATCTGGTGCAAGTCTATGAGCTGCCTCGTGGTTCATCAAGCTATCTTCTCCTTCAAAATCGAGTAGGTAAGGCAACGACTTCCCTAGGAAATTCTTTAGGCTACTGTTTCTGTCTTTCTGCTCAGAAGCGCCATTTAAAATCGATGTTTACGCAGTGCACTTTAAATTCTATCCAGAATTCCTAGGCTTAACGGGAATCGTGGGTGTGCCACGGAAAGAACATTATTCGACAAGAAAACGATAAGAAAGCAGTGTGAGTGAGAGCTGAGCTCGTCGAACAGAAATTAGATAGCCGTGGAGTAGTCAGTGTCAAACCAAATCGCCAGGCAGTTCACGGACTGTCGTTCCATTTTCTCTGAAATTAGTATCACTGCCACCTTAACTGAACAAGCACTGAAACGGACTTAAGCTTCACCAACATCTCTACTTTTACCGAAACAAATCACAATTTCTGATTAGAAAGCAGATAATTGGTAAAAAAAGGAAAAGTCTATAAAAATATATAAGGAAGTTGTTTGTCAAAAATGAAGTCGATCACACTTCTACCAACTTTGGTGCATGTCTCTCGGGCGGTTCGTAGTCGTTGTGTTTTGGGAAAGGCACTCTGAAAACATTCATTTATGTGAAATTCAAAGGCACTAGGTACGATGGCTGGTGAGCGGTGCGGCTAAAATGACGTCACTGAACATGGTTGGTGGAAGGAAGGCGGTTCATTTGATAGGCGATCCAACCACACCTCCTAGCCACGCTGGGAGTGCGGTTGGGACCGCTATTAGGCCTTTCCCAGCAATGATGTTCAATGACGCCATCAAAACCGCACCGCCCTCCGTCACCAGAACCGCGCGCCCTCCAGCTATCGCGATCACCGCGTTTAAAGTTTGAGCACCAATTTCTCCTGCTCACCTTCTTGCGTTGTTCAACTCGACTCTCTTTCGAGCGTTGCGGAACATCTTGCTGTTCTTTATCCAGGCATCCCATGCGTAAAGGAATATAGCATATAGGAATGGAAGAATGTCGATGAAAATTAGCAAAAGCACCGTGTATGTTGGGAAAAGTGAGTTTTTCATCTTTGGAATGCATGGCTGCTGAAATGAGAAAAAAATATGCACACGAGAGAACATAATGAATGGGAACTGTCCGTGACCATCAACATGCCCCAAGCAGGGTCAACCGTCATTTTCACACTTTTTCAGTAATTTTGCAAACCTCCTTTAGGGGAGTGTCGATGCGACCGCCCCTCCTCTTCTCCGACCATCACCCTCACGATCATGGCTGTTTCCATAGTATTTGATTCTGAGAACAGTTGACACAACCCAACCCCGCTCACTTTTGCTCCGAAACAGCCGTCTTGCGGAGGGGGGGGGTAAATCGATATCATCCACCGATTTTGCTTAATTCTTACTCTTTCGTAAATCTTCTTAAGCAAATTCGCCAAAAAAACCCGTCCTAACACACCTTCTTACGAACTCCGTCCAGGGTCAACCGTCACGTTCGAACATTTTCGGGATTTTTGCGACCCCCTAGCTCTCGAGGGGGTCCAGTTGCGACCCCCTGTTTTTGTTAATAAGAGTGCTAGACATGAATCCGTTGCGCCAGAAAGTTCTGCGCCGCCGCCGCAGAAAGCGTCTGCGTTGCGGCGTCAGCCTTGGAGCGCGGCAGGTATCACCCGGGCGCTGGAAGAACGGGACGCGGCGAAGAAAAAATTTTAGAGGGGAATAACTTTCTTGGGACGTACTTTTTTGACTTGTTGAGGTAGATTTTGACTGTGCCTGAGGTGCGCTTTCAGAAAACTACAAGGATTGCCTAACTCTCCGGAAAGTACTTCTGTTAGAAGTGGAAAACCCAAAATTTTAAGAACCTTCAACTTTGAAGGCCCATAATATCTTTCGTATGCGACCTTTTGGAAAGCTGTAAAAAGTTTCAGAAACTTCAAATATTTCTCTATCAAAACAGTATAAAAAGTTTAGTGATTGTCCCCTTTTTCAAAAAATTGTCCCGTTCGAACATTTTTCGTGCAAAAGCGAGTTTTTGGGCTTTCAGCGACCATAACTCACTTCATTTTCATTTCTGTGATGCACTTTTTTCATGGGGTGAAAGTACAGGATTTGCTCTTTCTAACAAGCACCAAACCGTTTTTCAAAGTTCATTTTTCGAGAAAATCACACGTTCGAACATTTTTTCCCATAGGTTTTTGAGCAGCACATGCGAGTTTTTGAGCTTTCAGCAAATAACTTCAAAGAGCTTGTTGGGGAGGGCGAAGACATTTTTGAAGACTACGAGATTTCCGCTTCTTACGTGTTTCACAGTACATTGGAAGAAGCGTCCCCAAAAAATAGGTCTCCAAAGAACTTTGTTTTCCTTTCATAGGGATGCATTCCAACTGTTCTTTACTTTAAGAAAACACTGTAATTTGCCTAAAACTGTCTCTCTGTGCATAATAAATCGAATCTAATGCGGTCTGCACAAGCAAGTCTTGCCCTCGGATACGCCACGCACGCGCCTGTGGCTGGCAGTCCTCGAAATTGCGACCCCCTTCCGACCAAAATGCGACCCCTCGTTCCCTGACTCCGTCAACCTGCGTTCCCACATGATAACATTGTTAAACAAAAGAATGCGACCCCCTTCCCGAAACCACGAATGCGACCACCTCGTTCGAATAGTGCCAATGGACGGTTGACCCTGGTCCCAAGTCACTTGCCGGTGTGGTCCAATACCGGATCAAATTTACGGCCCGGATCAAGTGGGATGGCATGACCCTATAAAGGTCACGTTTCCATTCCATGTTCTTATCTCTCGATCCCCTGCTTCCTTCGACCTTATCAAACACCCAGCAACCACATTCGGGTCCCCATTGGTTTCAGTTTACGGTACAATTTTGCTTGAATATTTGCTTCTTTACGAATCCATTTGAGAGAACAACATTCAGTTTTCGATGTGAATGGCACTTTCTAAGGAGATTTATGTTGCAAGAGCTAGTTTTACGGCATACTTCAAATGCCATCCTTCGTTAGCTCCTCCTCTTTTGCGAGAACGTGAAGTGCAAGAGCGGCTTGCGTGTGTGTTTCCGAGTAGAAAAATGTGATAATGTGGTATAATTAGTTCCGCAATAGAATTCTTCGCATTGCTACACGAACTTCAAAAGAAGCGATAACGATAAAGGGGGTAGCGCATTGGGGCAGTATATGCGCCACACGAAGCAATACTTGGCTGCCAAGGAAGCGAGTGTAGCGCTTTCACGACGAAAGGTGCGCTGGTTGCTGAGCAGGACTTGAAAGCGCTCCGCCCCAAAAGCGATCCGCCCACTAGTTTAGTTGGTGATTTGGACGAGCTGCGTTGCCAGCAGCGGCACAACTGGAGCAACTCGACTGGAGCATGGTTTGGCATGTGCCACCAAACGCGTTGCGGTAAACTCGTCCATACGTCCGCTTGTCTGAGCTGTTGCTGTTCATGAGTGAAAATCAACGGCCTATACAAGGAGGACAATATAGCGTTTTCTTGACGGATTTCTCGCTTTCTCTGCTTTTTTAGCCACTGGCGTACCACTGAGCACCCCCACGTCCCCTCTAAACCCTTTCAGACCGTAACCGCTGCCTTTAGGGAACTACGGCATAGGCCTCTTAGTTGAGGTTGGATAAGAAAATAGACCTGACAAAAAATCCGAAATAGTCATTAGTTCCAAGATGTACCAGAGGGCGGAAGTTGTATAGTGAGAATGGCGCCGATTACCGCGCGCGTGATCATGGATCAAAATTATGGACAACGCACCGTCCAGTTCAACCATGCCTTCCATCTCTAAGCGGTTCAGCTATTCTTTACCTGACAGTGATTTGTACATACATTGGCTGCCTTCTGCAAGCTACTGTTTAGGCCAAATCGCATTCAAGATGCCGCTATGATTCTGAGTGAGAGAGAATGCGTGGCGCATTCCATCCCAACCCAAAATGCTTTCATGCTTTGAGGCTGCATGAGTCTGAAGGTGCCCTCGACCGCACCTTTAGACAGTTTTTCTGAGGCTTCCGCAAAATTTTGAATTTTATTCTATTCGCCTGTCTTGGTGATATACGCAATATGTTATCTACAGGCCTAGCTACCGTGATTTTTATTAGCCAGACAACTGGCACACCCATTTCGCCACCTTTGATCAGGGGCGAAGAACGTCATAACCGTGACAAGTATAGCGACTGAGTCACAATTGCCATTTCCTGCAATTTTTTTTACCGCAGCTGTCTGTGAAATGGCCGGCGATAAATCCCTTTGGGCGTGGAACTAAGTGCCTCGAAGAATTTTTGACACATAGACGTACCTGAAGATCAAATTTCACCAGCAATTCGTGGGTTACAAATTCACAAGCGAATCGTTCTTTGAGGCTGTTGATGTGGTATTCATCCCTTGGATACGCTTCAGTAAAAAGACGGTCCACCATCTGAAAAGTGAATGTGACGTGATTTTCGAGCTGGCTCACTCGATGCGCGGATGTGCTCTCCTGACTCGTAGGTGAGCGAGGAGGGCACATCTTCGCATCTAGTGAGCCAGCTCGAAAATTTCCAAGAGAAAAAGGCTGCTTTTCACACGGCTAGCTCTAAGTGCTCGGACAGTAAGGGAACAGACAGAAAGAAAGGACAGAAACTCGACAGAAAAGAGTCGCACGGTAGAAGTATAAAAGTATACGAACACTCTGCTTCCAAGAACAGATGCGCTCCAGTGCAGACCTCCACACCACAAGTGACGACGGCCTCCAAGTAAATCTGGTAACTAGTGTTCATAGTGATAGCTGATAGTTGGTAAATGATAGTTGTAATTAGTGACAACTGATAGAATACAACTGCAACAGGCTAATCATTTCATTGGCAGAAAACATTTACATTCTGCGAAAGCCGTCGTCACTTGCGTCGTGTGGTCAGCACTGGTTTTTGGAAACTGGGTATGCACATCAATACTGCATCAGGCAAATTCGGAATCAGTACGACCCTGCTCAACGGAAATCCCTTCTACGGCCCAATTTTGGATCCCCTCTTT
>MU870782.1:5126-28000 GCA_036418205.1 Ostertagia ostertagi | reverse complement strand
ACAATAACACATCAGTCTGGTCCTCTCACTTTGCTTTTGAAAAAGCTTGCAGTACAACAGTTATTGGATTGTTTCCTTTCTTTGAAATCCTCCATGCAAATTTGCTCTGCATCTTCCCCATACAAATTATGCAACGACCTGAGAACTGAGCGCTGCTGGAGCTGGAAAGGATCGCTTAAAGGATAAAGCATTTGCCGTTGATCAATCCCTTTTTGGGATGCGGCACGCATTCTACTTCCATTTGTACATTCGTAGTGGCGTTTGAATGCGATGTGGCCTATACAATGACTTGCGGGGGCCAGCCGATGTACAAGTCAGTGTTTTTATCCTCCCAGACAAGTCTGGTACCAATTAACCGACCCCGGAGGGATGGAAGGCTTGGTTGGCCAAGGGGACGACCCAGGATTTGATCCCTGGACCGCGCGCGTGGTAAGCGTCGACACCAATGGTGTTGAACGATGCGCTAGCCCTAGTCAAGAACATAAGAAGTGTGACTGAACAAAAAACTCACCTTGGAAAGCCGCGAAAGGGAGTTGAACGCCTTCGAAGTGGGCGTGTCGGCCACCGATCGTAAGCCCCTCATGCCAGCCGTGGAGATCGCGTGATTGGCTGCGAAGGCATTTGCGACCGATTTGGGACCACAGGGACTATTTGAACTCGATCCATGATCCACGCCAATCAAGCGATCTCCACGGCTGGCAAGAGGGGCTTACGATCAGTGGCCGACACGCCCACTTTGAAGGCGTTCAACTCCCTTTCGCGGCTTTCCAAGGTGAGTTTTTTGTTCAGTCACACTTCTTATGTTCTTGACTAGGGCTAGCGCATCGTTCAACACCATTAGTGTCGAAGGTAAGAACCCTCTGGGACTGTTGCTTTGGAGGATCCCATACGGAAGCTTAATAATCTTTTCACTTAGAGCTGAATGGAGTGGCATCGTTGTTTCAGAAAAAAATGTTGGAAAAAGCGGAGGATTTGAAAACTTGGTCTAGAAAATGAGGGAAAGATCGCTATGGAAAAAGTCTGGATCACATCACATCACATTCCTCGTCAACGAGATCCAGAGCTGTTAAGGTTACAATATATTTCTTCTATTGAGTACAACATCCTGCAAACGAATTTTCAGCTACCCGCTGCGAAGCTCCCAGGTTATGAACAGATTTTCAGAAATCCCCACACGAAGCTCAAACACGTCTACGCAGTCCGATCTGACCCTAATTAAATTCATTTTGGCGATGCTTCCCGTCTTTCGCTCACTAGCAGTCCTGCTCACCAGAACTCACACCTCTGTCATCGCCTATACGAAGTTATTACGGACCCTTCGTGATCCAGTTTAAGAGAGTGGGGACTGCACAACGAAATTATCGTTTAGTGCATCATTATACTTGGTTTTTGCATTCTGTTAAAAAATTTATTTATTCTTTTCTTTTTTTTCTTATCGTTTTTATTTATTCTCTTAGAAACTGAAAGAAAGGGTGCGAAAGACCTTCCAGGATTTAATCCAATCCTACTGCCCCTATATATGGAACTTTTTTGGATTTGCGTTTAAAAAGACAGCACAATTGACAGAGAGCCAAGAGCCAATGTTGTACTTGCGCTCACAGAGCACTGAACCGAGCAAGACGACAAGCGTCGGCAGACCAACGATGCGCAGTACGGGCGCGTCCGCTCACTCAAATCTATTACATCGCCAAGCAGCACGATAAGCATCGGCATTCTGAATCAACGAGTTGCCACAGCCGATCCTGCTCTTTTCGAGTTGCCCATTCAGCAAAAGTATACCACCCTTGACCCGCTACCTCTAACGTTGGGGAGCATTGAAAGGAAGTGCGCTTCTGAAGATTCGAGTATACCAATAAAAAGCGAGCCCATCTAGAAATCACGGGCAGAGGTTGGGTCAAACGATACAGGGAAATGATAAACTGAAAGCCGAAAACGCGCTAGTAACTCTAACCGAACTTGGGACCCTTTTAAGCCCGTTTGGTTTGAGCCTCAAAGCTCCATGCGTCATTAGTGTCCTGTCCCTCTCAACAACGCAGACGTCCTCTTCAGCTCCGCGCGCTAGATCTCATACGTTGGGTGCTTTGTCCTTTGGCGAGGGCTGGGCGCAAGCGCGCGCACTGGCCGCGCCCGTTATGGCCCTATCCAGCCGCTGTTAGCAGCTGTCGGAAGCCTCATCGAGCCGTTGCCCTTAAGTGAGCCCGCCGCTTATCTCTCACTAAGGTACTCCCCTTCTCGACATCTCACCTTCTCGCGAAATCCCGTTGAAAAAAGCGCTGGCAAAGAAATATAATGAGAAGGTGAGAAATAGAAGCCAAGTTGAGGAGAATGGCTGCAGTTTTCTACATCTAAACCCCTGCCTAAATGCAGTAACTAGGTAAAGAGAGCCCACTAGGCCACAGTGAAGGTTTTTGACAGAATGTTTTTCATTTGAGCGATTTGTTCAGTCTTGTGACTGACGCTTTCCGCTGTGCGGTGTTATCACAGCTGACGTGAGCTTTATGGATAGAAATCAGAGTGATTCACCAGTGCCCCAGGGCGAGAACTTCCTCGAAATACTGTCCTGGGCCGTATCCTTCTATTTTATAAAGCGCTAACTTTGTGTGTCGGTTTGTATGTCTGTATGTGTGTATGTATGTATGTATGTATGTATGTATGTATGTATGTATGTGTGTCCGTCCGCAAAATGAAGTGGTAGGGAAACTCGTGAAGTAAACAGACCGTTAACAAAATCGAGTAACTATGACTTTAGCAATCAATGTTTTGCAGTGCTATCAATGTGATAACACCCCAACGGCTATATAAACACCTACTGAGCATGGTCTCATTCATTCCACATGATGCTGCAATAGCAGCTGGAGAGCAGTAGAGGGAATAGGATAAGATGGAGAAGGGCGAGGGGAGCTAACCGCCAAAAGACCTGAGGTCCAATTAATATCATTCTAAGGTCATGTCACGATTACGGTAATGCCTTCTACTATATAAGACACTTTTTTGTGCATGCGTGCCACCTCCACGAGGTGTCCATGTCACCAGTGGATGGGAGCACATTGGAAGGAGTAAAGCTTACGCAGGTAAGGAGGGTCCACGGTGGTTGCCGGGGACCAATCTGTCAGGTATACACCAGTACCAAACTAATACACCGAATGAGATATTTTTTCACGAATCGTAACATTTCGTATATTTTTTTTTGATTTTCCAGACATAAAATCTAACATTCTCAAGCTCCATACGCAAATTTCATGACTTTTTGTCGAAACTCTGTTCTACTGGAATTCCCCTAACTCTCTTACTTCAAATATCTGTATCCCATTACAATTCTGTACATATCGCGTCTTGCTCCAAAACGAACACAATTCCACTTTCACTCCATACGCCCCGTCCTGGATGCACGTTAAAATCCTCGAAATTTTTCAACAATGAATCGTCGTTCCCCGCTGAGACTGGAACTCATCAGGCTCGGCGCCTTAAAACCATAAAATTGGGTTCGAGTCTATCTAGGATCATCAACTCACCTTCATTGGCCGAGAGGAATGTCCAAGAAAGTCCGAGCTGCTTCCCGTGACTTCTCTAGCATAGCTCTTCGCGCTGCAAGGACTCTGTGGGCCCCTTTGATTTTTATTCGGCTCTTTCAAAATGCATAAGTCATAAAGTGCAGAGCGCACGACGACAACTTCAGTTGCCGACCATTCTTCTCTCTCGCTGCCCAACCGAAGTTCTTTGAGCCTGCAGACCAGTTATGGCTTTTATGGCTCAATCATCATTTCGATCTGATCCGCCCATTAAGTTCTTCACATGGGCCCTTACCCAAATTGAATCATGGACGTGTCCTTGTGGCGCCGTCCAACTGGGATCGGACTGCACTTTGCATCGAGGACCGCTTCTGGCGGGCTCAGTTGGAATTTTTTCGTAATTGTTGTTCCCCTGCAAATTCCAGCGCTGCAATCCCTTCAGCTTCCCTCAGCTTCCTGGTGATTTTGTTACCTGTTACCGACCATTTGATGTCCCTTCCATTCAGCTATTTCATCTTTATCGAATCCTGCCTCTTCGAGAAAACGTCCCAAAACTGCCTTTTGGGAAATCTCTGCCGGAAAGCCCATTCAGCGCCAATGAATTCGTTTTTCGGATTTTCTCTCTGAAGTCTTCGGCCATCGCTGAAAAGAGAATCGATAGCACTGGACAGGAAAACGAGGAAATGGCCAAGGCGTGGTGCGGAAATTTCGGCAAGCTCTTTGTTGTCGTGCTGACCATCAAAGATTCCCATTGAGGTCTCCATTATTGGGTTCACATTATTCCCTCCATTAAATGACCCTGTCCATTCTCCACAAAAGAGTTTTTGATTTTTGAAAACCCTCCTGCGGAAGATTGACATTTTTGCCTCATCGTGTTCTTCTCTTTTGTGTGCTATTTCTTTTAGTTTCCATTAGGGTTCAGGCAAACTAAAAAGGCTGTATCTCAGACTGACGACATTATAACTGCAAATTTAATATCTATAGGTTAGCTTTCAACATGAAGCTTTTGAACCACATAGACGACCGAAGCCGACATGTATTAGACTGGCAAATTAATACCTCTATAAGGTTGTCTTCCACATGAAGTTTTTGAACGCCTTGTTTTAGAACTTAGCAAAATTCGAAGGACTTGTGGGTTCAGTAAGCGCGATCGCGCTACTCCAAAAACAAATCCGAAAGTCAATTAGAGCCTCGCCTTTCTCGCCGACTCCTTGCCCATCCCTCTCAGTTCGAAGTTCTGGCGAAGATCCTTTTATGCCCATCAGCTGATCCCCCCCCTCGCGAGCAATAACTTCCTCATCTCCCGTCCTTATTGGTCCCCACCGCATACAGAATGAAGCAGACTCACTCTGACTGAGAAATACTGAGGCAAAGCGTTCAGGAGTTGGCGATCTTACATGAGCTATAGGCGAATTAGGCGACTGGGCGCTGAACAAAGACAAGAAACATCGGTCATCGTGAGCCGCCCTAGGCGAGTAGTGGTCGAGTAGGCGACAAGAAAAGGTACGTATAGAGTATGCGGCTGATCGCCACTGAGCGATCGCTAACGGCATAGAGAGGCCGCTCGCACCCCGACGGCCTAATCCATATGTATCCTTAATTCTTATGGACTAATTGCTAGATGCTACATACGCGTGAAAACGGTCGAAAAACTCTGACGCTTCCTATGCCGCAACTGCTTCCATCAACTCTCTCGTTCCATCTACCACTCTCCTCCCCCTCCCCCAATGAAACATTCAGCGCTGTAGTGAAGCTGAGCGAGATCTCCAACTGTGCCAAGTTTCATCACAAGGGTTCCGTTGTAGATACTTTACAGCGATTTTCTCCGACTGGTGGACTGATGTATTGCTTTCTGGAGACAGTTGCTCTAAATGTGCAAGACCCCTTCCGACCAGCATTTCAGATAACGTCGTAAAGGTCCATGAATCGTCGAGGACCAATTAAGCTCAAACCGTGCCCAGGCTTCCCATGACAAATTCTTGCGACGCTCTTGTTTAGAAAGCTCCTTCTAATTGATTGGGTAAGATTGGAGATGTGCGTCTTAATACTAAATTTTGGGAAGCCAATCGGCTGTCTGAAATATGAAGTGAAGTTTCGCTTTTTTGGCCACCCCTGTATAATAGCACCGGATTGTGGCGCTGCTTGCCTCTGAAGTAATCCGAGATATTTACAGTAAAAACTCTCTCACTAACAAATTGATGTTCATGAAATCTTCGTCTGACCTTGAGTTCTTCTTGTGAATTTCAATGAAAAATGGCGCCAGTTTACTCAGACACCAATGTTTTTCGGCAATTAGGAAGCACTCGATGTCCTTCGGAGCGCATGCCTATGTAAAAATGTAAATGATTTGTTAGGCGGTGTCGTCTTTGCACATTTATGGTTGCGGAATCGCCGTGTTGAGAGTGCTCATAAAAAGGCCTAATGAGAAAATCCGAATAAACATTCACAGCAAAGATAACCGGGGCAAATTGTACCTTCTCAATGAGAAGCCGTTATTGTGAAATCAGCAGGGTTCCGAGACTTCTTGCAACTTCAAATTTCACTGAAATTATTTCGGAAATTACTCTAATTTCGGAAGGTTTGCACCGTAAGACCAGCTTTTCAAAGCCACACTCCTGGGCGTTGTGTGGGGTGCTCTCATACAATCATCCCCGGATGAAAGTGGTAATTTGTGCGAATTGGACCACCAATGAAGATAAAAGAAAAAGAAGCAGCCGAAGTCACTGGATTTGAAAGCACCATTTTTCATGCGGTGGGCGAGTTAGTGGCAGAATTTACGATGAAAATCAGCTCATTGGAATAAGGGTAGAGGTGGTCAGTGGAGCAGGGATGAAGAAGAAACCATTTGAAACGGCCCGAAACCCGAGAAATGGACCCCTTCCTTGCCCGTTGATTTGCGCATTGATGCGACTCTCATCGCTGTGCCCTCTTCAACACTGCTCTCTCTGCTATCCAAGCACTCCTGCGTATAGCCTGCGGCGAAGGTGGTTTAGGTATTGTCAGTGGGGTTTACGGAAAGACAGACAGCCTTAAGCCTTTCCTACAGGGTGCGCCAAAATTACGGAGACAGCGATTTCGAGTCGCCTAGAATGAACACGCCACAATTCCAGGAAACCAAAAATGCAGTAACGTTCACTGTTCAATAATGAATCGTAAACATCTGCCAAATCTCAGAAATTCCTTCGTTGGCACTTATACGGGCCTTGAGAAGCAGTGAGGAACCATCGGCGGTGGCACGCAAGGTAGTGCTTCAGAATACGTAGAATCCGTTCTACGTATTCTGAAGCAATTCTTCAAAATAATCCCCAAAAATGTAAAGTTCCGTGCAAGCTTCAGCTTGCAGAATCAATTCTACAGTGTAAGCCATTTATATAGAATCTGAAATGCTGACCAACTCGTTAAAAGTGATGAATTCGACAAAATTTGCTCTGACCCAGTTCAGCACCACCCTTGCCCTATGGAAATCCCTTCCTTATGAAAGATCAAACAATGTTTTTAATCTTAAGATGGCAATTTGCTTGGGAATTCTCAAGTAATCTCCTTAATGTCCATCTCTCGTGACATTCGGCGGAACGAGTGCGCGAAGTGCCACCAAATTCTGTTGCGCACCATGCTGACATTGCTCGTGGCCGTCTCGGAACACGGCCTTCCCATCCAGAATGAGTGCATTCGGTTCCTTACTCCTTGGGAGCCGTTTAGTGGACATCATGACTGTACCAGGTAAAAAACAAAACGCTGATAATTCTTGCGTGCCGCAAACACTCAAAGTTGAAGTTCAGTGATCTAGAAATAGCGGCAGAATCATTCAGCCATCGTAACAATCATACATATTGGTGGTCAAACAAGATAATTATGAACAGGTCAACACAACTAAACCAAAATGAGCGCAGCAGTAAACAGCATCTTTGAATAGTGGTCCCAATAGTGCGCGGAAGTGCTGTCTCCGTAATTTTGGCGCACCCTGTAGATCTACAAAAATCCTAAATGTTCACTGATAATTGTTCGTGATTCACCGTCAGGAAGGCCGTCTTGTCTCGCCAATAATGCATGTTTCGCTCTCTTGACGTATCGACTCTATTGATGAATCCCTTCCTTCAAAGGCACAACCCAGGCAGAATTCAGGGAACGATTTACTTTGATCTGTAGGGAAGGACCGCTAAAGGACCATCATAGATGTGGCACGCTCACGCATGGAAATCATTCGACAAGATCGTTAGTTGCTTTGCAGAGTACGCTACAGGCCGCTGCGATTTTTAGGCCTGTTGTTTGAGCACTCGCCCTTCTTGTGCCCTTCGCCTAATATTTCCTCTCGCCCTCATTTTTCGCTGCCTTGAAGAAGCGAATTCACCATGCGAACGAAGGTGCAAAGACAGAGTAAGTTTCACGAGTTGGGAGACCCGCGCGCCTTTTTGAGGACAATGAAGAGAGGCTGACGCGCAGTTTGGACCGAGATTCCGCAATCGGCCGGATTTAGCACGGCTCACTCTTGGACGCGGTTGGCGGGGTACGCCCACCGACATCTAATCACTCGCCGCAGTCTCAAGTGTGGCGAGTGATTAGATAGCAGAGAGAGCGTAGTGTTGAAGAGGGCACAGCGATGAGAGTCGCATCAATGCTCAATCAACGGGCAAGGAAGGGGTCCCATTTCTCGGGTTCTGGGCCGTTTCTCATGGTTCTTCCTTCTTTCGTGTACCACTCACCATCCCTAAGTTAATTTGAAATGGGTTGCTTTTCATCGTAAATTCTAGTTAGCAGACTGTTAACCCGGCGTGTTCGGCTTTTCTTTTCTTTTTTCTTTACTGCAGGCTTATTTCGCACCAATACGTTCAAGTTCGGGCATAGTCCCAAAAATTTGACCCGAGGGCATGCCTTGGAAGGAAATATTGGTTACGTAGACGATAGAACATAGGGCCAAGCGAGACACAGGCACTAACGAAGGTGGTCGTGGATTATGCAAATTATAAGCCCAAGTCAGCTATTAGCACAGGGATTTATATGATAACTCCCTTTAGGGAGTTGCGAAACTGGTCAATCTTCATCGATCAGTGCCCTGCTCCTGCTGCCCTAATGCTAGCTCCTCCTGAAAATAACGATGAGGGTGAGAGCCTATTTCATGGGTTTGTGACCGTTTGTTTTGCCTTCCCTTCTATCTCTTCATGTTCATTCAGTGCCGGGTGAGCATCCCATGGTGTCGCTGAAGCGTTCAAGAATGACGTAACGAGAGTAAGATTTCCTCTTCAGAGAAGAATAAGAAGCCAACACAAGAACTGACTCAGAAGGAATCTCAGAAATGGTGCAATGCAGCGGCACAAAATCCTTGGATCTCACCGCGCGGAAAGCATTTACCAAGGCTGCCGTTGGCAATGACTGATTTCTTTTCCAGTGCCCCTAATTTTTTTAGAAACCCATGTTTTCCCATGTTTTCGAAGTAGTTATTCAATGTTTGCATCGGCTTGTATAAGGCAAGCTCCGGCCTTCAGCTTCACTGAAGTGGTCACTTCCCTGGATAGAGGTGTGTGATCTGCCACTGCAGAGGTCGCGCCACCTTCGCACATCGAAACGCTTCACTGAGACTAGCGCTAAGGACTTGATCAAATCCCACCAAAACTATCAGGTCCGCCCACCGTTCGATATCTTGTCTGCGTCGCAATGTTGATCTGCTATGCTCTCTCTACTCGGACTTCTCTACCGCTCTCCGCGCTCACATTATCTCTCATCTCCCTGCCGGCCTTTTGAACTTCTCCGCAGCGTAGAGCAAAAGGCTCGTATTTCCTGTGTATTTCACGATTTTTTTCTTTTTTCTCCACTGGCGGTCCACTTCCTACCCTACTTTCACATTTGAGTGGAATTACCACACTGATTTTATTCCTGACTTACCTTTAAGCATTTCATTTTCTCATGAGCCACAGTGAAATCATTTTTCGGCTCTTAAAATTTCCGTCTATGGCTGAATTTTGAGAAAATGGTCCATCCTTTTTACCTTATATCGCTCACCTGAATGTGTAAAAAACCGTCGAACAAGAACTTGTTCCCAAAACGCGGTTGCAACTTTCCATTACCGTAGCATTGTCTGAAAGGGGACCAGCCTAAGCGAGGGTCGCAACGGTGGAAACGATGTGTGTATTTAACTAACGTTTGGAAACGCGCCCGCTTCGCGTTCACCTGATAATTTTTCGCGATCGCCAACTTTCAAAGGAAAAAAATGTGCCACCACATTTTTTTCAGCAAGCAGTCCGTGTGCTCATGTGAGGTCTTTTGGAGCCACTGTGCACCGCATGATGGCGCACGCGGTACGTAGTGTAAAGAAGGAGAGAAGGAACCTAATAATTTAGGCCTCTTGATTTTGCGCTGTGACGTAGTCAAGAAGGGGATAGTGGGATGGGGGTTAATGAGTGCCGAGAAGAGAGGAAAGTTTAAATACGGAATAGCATACAGATCAACATTTCGACGCAGGTGAGATACCACCATTGTACGCGCAGAGACCAGTAGCAGGGTAGAGGTACCACATTCGAAACCCAATAAGAGCTTTCCAGGACGCCATCTACCGCAACGACGCGTGGTATCGCATCTTTCACAGCCAGGGTGGGGGGGGGGACAATTGATATCCTGAAGCGCCGTGCCAAAGAGACCAATTTTGCCTAATTTACCCTGATTTTATGAAACGTTCGTTATACTCATCGAAAACCCGTAAAATACTTTCAAGAACATTCCCTTTTTGCGGCCCCGATCCCCACTTTTCTCAGAGGTGGTCAGCCTCAAAATGTGACCCCTTCCTCAAAACCACAAATGGCTCTGTTCACAGCCCCTGCTCCTGTTCAGATTTTTCGCAACACTTCACTGAACTAATCGTTTGGTGTGCCTTTTACATGGACCATTTGCTCTTCGCTGGTTTTACAATCCTAGTTACTTCACAAATCTTATGGTTAGCTCTTCTAACATCATAAACAATGAACATAATGGCATGGCACGCTCACCACACGCGCAGTCTGGAGCAGAATCCTGCTTCGTGCTTCGTCCAGCCCAGCAGCTTTCATCCCTCCGGGCTCGGTTAGTTGGTACCAGACTTGTCTGGGAGGATAAAAACACTGACTTGTACATCGGCTGGCCCCCGCAAGTTCATTGTACAGGGGTGGCCAAAAAAAAAGAGACACTTTGCCCATGGCGCACATCATCGAACTTTTCGTCGCACAGGGTGCCGATGTTAATGAAAGTTTTACGGGGAAATTTCCTAGGTGTTCCCCCGTAACAGAAGCAGGCCCTCCTTCACTGCCCCCGCCGTCTTCAGAATATGACGTCATCTGCCGTCACCGTCGAGCTCAACGAGGCTTACCGTAATCGCTCCGCCTGAAGCTGCTACATAATTTCTTCAATGATTAACTGTTGAATAGCTTCCCAGAGACATTAGCTGTGACTATGCAAAACCGCTTTTGACCAGCGTTTCAGGGACGTCGTAATGGTCTATGGTACCTCGACGACCTCGTTGAGCTTCGTATAGCCGAACCCCCCCAGGTTTCCGTGTGAAAATCTTCTGATGTCGTCGGTGTAGAAGGCTGTCATGTAAGGTTCAGATAGATTAGAAGGTGCTCTCCAATACTGAGTTGGGGGCAGTCGATTTGATTTTAGCAAAGTGTGATTAATGCTGTCTGAAATGTGGAGTCAAGTGTCTCTTTGGGGGGTTTGGCCCCCCCTGTATAGGCCACATCGCATTCAAACAACACTGCGAATGCACAAATGGTAGTGAGAGTGCGTGCCGCATCCCGAGACGGGATTGATCAACGGCAAAAGCTTTCACCTTTTTATCCCATGACTCGTTGACGCTTTTGACGCCTCAACAGCTGAAAGTTTCTGAATCGAGTGTCTCTTCACTTGAGTGCCTTTGGGCTTTTCAAATGACAACGCCACATCGGTGGCAAAACTAGAACGTACTTCGATCAATCCACTTGTGAAGTGCGGTGTCATCGACTTTCACTCAGAATAGTTGAAATACGCCAGCCGCTAATCTAAACAGTGTTCTTTTTTGAAGATGGATATTAGACATGAGACACCTACTGGGTAAAGAAGCAGCACTCCGATCAGTCAGTGCTCAGATTCCCCTGGGACCTTCAACTCCCTGAAAGTTCAGCTTGAAAGCGATTCGGTCGGTCGAGCAGTCACTGGGTAGCCTACGTGACAACAGCGCCTGCTACTGCCTCATTTCTGCTTAGAAATACATGCATGGAAAAAGGTGTAGAAATATTGTGCACACTCAGAGTCTGAAAGCTGTCTAGCTAATTCATAAAAAGGACAAAGCTTTCGGCGCTGATCAGCGGGTTTTAAGGTGCGCTACACATTCCACTTCCACTCAGAATCGTAGCGGTAGTTGGACGCGCTATGACTTGTGCTATTTTTCGAGGAGGGGGAAGAGGAACGGCGGGGGGAAGCATAATGTACAATCTAGAGGTTCTAATCTCCCTCAATAAGGCTGGTACCAGTTGGCTAACGCTGTTGGTTGGCGTGCGCGAGACTCGATTCGAGATTCGATCTAGCAACCCACCGCGTGCGAAGTGCCCCACATACACACACGACCTCCACCTTACCATTGCGGTCCCTTCTATCAAAAGTCCAGGTATCCAGTTCGCTCTAGTGACATACCCACGTTAGCATTAGTGCTAAGGAGCGATTATACAAAAAGGCCTGATGGGAAGTCTTCACAAAGATCGCATTGATCTAGGAAGGTACGGTACTTTATCTGCTACGCGATGTCAGACTTTGCGAATCGCGCGATTCGCTAGCGTCCGCGGTCGCGTTGCGGTACCAGCCAATTGAGTGATTCACTGGCCGCGACGCGACCGCAGACGCTAGCGAATCGCGCGATTCGCAAAGTCTGACATCGGCCTTAAATTGGGCGATAATTAAATAGATGGTATCGTGTGGTGATACCTTCGAACGTGAAATGTAAGGGCGTCGATTTATCCTCTTCTGAAAAGTTGCTGCTTCTAAGCGTTTCCTTGAGAAATGCAAACATGCTGAGGCAATTACTTTTCACATTTTCCACGCCAGGTTTGCCCACCTATTATGGAAACCTGCTTTTCCAGCACAATTTCTATGTTTCATCAAATTTTTCCATAGCTGCCCGGGTTTTCCAACATCGTAACCCAATCGATTAAGTAGCTAACGCTCCTTTGCGATCTTACGCTGTTCACTGGCTCGCGTTGCGGCGCGAACACGTGAGCAATGACTACTGCCTATCACGGTCACGACGGCTTCCGCAGGGTCGGTCCTATCGTTGTTACTTTCTGAAAAATTTTTACGACCCCCTCCCCCAAGGTGGATTTGATACGACCCCCTTTTCGACACCTCGACCACCATCATCGTCTCTATAGTACTTAATTCTGATACCACTCAACTCACCAAACTCCGCCCACTTTTTCCTCCAAAAATGCCGTCGAGAGGGGGGGGGGGTATATAGCTCAAAATTTCCTTCCACTCCACCAATTTCAACCCATTTTTACCTATACCCCTACTAGGGGTATATACGCCCGCTGAAACGGCAAATTTTTATCCTGCGCGCCCTCCACTCGCCCAGCCTACTACCCACGAAATCTTAGTTTCACCTCAATCCCACACGTGATTTCAAGCGACTAAAGTGGGTACGACCCCCCCTCCAAGCTAAACCAAGTACGACCCCCCCCCTGGTACTTGTACCAACGTAGGGTTTCCCTGGAACGCTATGCAACGTCAGGTTGACCCTGGCTTCACGGCGCGCTTTGTGCCATCTTTTGTCACGACAACGGGCTCCTGCCATGGCTTCTCTTGTGACAGTGTTATATCGTTACAAAAGATATGATAATGCAATAGTTTCCCTGGATAGGCTTTTTGTTACTTACACGTTGATGGCAGCGTTACCCAATAGTGTGCAACTTTTTCATGCGAAGGAGACTCGTTTTGCTCGATTTATTTGGCGTCTTTTATGACTCAAAATTCTCCATGCTCCATCACGGAGATCTGGAAAACAATGTGTTCATTACCAGCAAAAAATTATTAACATAGGGTTATAAATTTTGAGTTGTTCTGTGGCAAATGCTGTGAGCTAACCGGCTCATCGCGATAGACGTGCGTGATAAGCTGTGGCAAATACATCATGAAAAGCAGAGATAGGCGAAATGGTGCCCCGGAGCGTAATTTGTAACGCATTCCCCGGTAGCGAGAGGTGCGGGTTCGAGTCCCGCCTGTGGAGCGAAAGCTTTGTTGATAATCAGTATTCTTGAAAGGGCTATTATTATAATTCTTAATGCAAAACATGGAAAAGGGAGCCGAAATAGAAGCACAACGACGGTGGATATTTATTGACCAGCCCTTTTGTGAGATGTGTCATTAGATCTATTCTTACCTTCACTCAGAATGCTAAAGCAATTCAAATGCGGCTACTTCTATGTAGCGAGGAACGCGCATTAATTGAGGCTAGAAACAGCCCCGAGTACGCGGAAAAATCTGTTACCGCTCTGGTACACTGTCCGAGTTCGACGACAAGAGGCCCGCCAGGTGGTGGGCGTATCGAGCTGTGAGCGCCGCCGGTACGCCTCTTAGACAGCCAAGCGCACCTCCGTCTCATAAAGACCTGGATCCCTTTCTAGTAGGTATATTTCCATTCTAATCTTCAATTTATCGGGTAAAATTTCTTTGAAGGCACAACGCAGGCAGAGGTCGTGTGAACGGTTCTCTTCAATCTGTAGTTTGTAGACCCCTAGAGGACAAATGTGGCATTCCCGTGCACGAAAACGACCGCCAAGAGAGCTTGGGCCTTGCAAAGTAAGCTTCCCAAGCTGCAGACGTTTTGCTTATCGGTGAGGTAAGGTGAGTGAGCCCTTAACCTAAGCACTTTTGACAGATTCTTCTCTTTTTTCTTTACTGCCCGCCCACTTCGCACCAATACATTCGCATTCGCGTACAAGAGCCACACCCATGTGATCCTGGGCATGCCTTTAATCAGAACTTGGAGCTCACAGTGGAAGCTTATTCCTACTGGTCCAAAAATTCTCCACCCGCCTTGAAATAGAGGAAGGGTCTACCGTAAAAAAATCCGCCACGTCATCCACTCTGTTTCCTGCTCCTTCATTGTTAGAAAACTACTGGACATCCCTCGATCGTCAAATGTCTCGTGCCGTCATAAATTTTCTGCTTGATGGTTGTCACCTTCGAAGATGGTCAGCAAGAAAACGCGCGAATGGGCCGCCCCCCCCCCGCTCATATTTTTCATTGAGTCCACGCCTTCTACCCTTACCTTTGCTCTTTTTGTTATCGTTGTTGTCACAAAGTACACCTGTTCTGATGTCGGTGTTCCTCGCCGCTTTACACTACAGAGCAGTCTCTGTGACCTCAGTAAATCACGTCACAATACACTTCTAACTGGAACCTTGCCAACATCGCTCGGAAATAAAGAAATATCGTGAAAATCATATACCAAAGAATTATTTGAAAAAATCCAATTCGTTTCAACTTGAAAAAAACATCAACGAACGGGATAATTACAGTTATTGATTTATTTTGTTTTGTAAGCCAACTTTTCCGTTCCTTTGTGGCTGGAATATGCATTCTCACAAGGGTTATGAATCTCTTCTTGTTCTTCTCCTTGCGTTAACCCCGCGCACTCGCAGGGTCCGCATTTCTTGGATTACGTCGCCATTTAGTCTGTCCAGGGCGTCCTCTGCTGTGGCCATGACTTCACTTAGATCCTTCTTGATCACGTCTCTCCACCTCTTCTTTGGCGCTCCTCACCGTCGCTTAATTTGCACTTCGAAGTCTTCATATCAGCCTACCCTGTGGCGATCCTATAAGGGTGCTAAATCCTAGGTAAAAACCAAAATTATTTAGGTTCTATCTGGGTTTACTACCTGAGCACTTTTTGGTCTGAGTTCTGAATCTGGAAATATGTTTTCATGTTCACCTCCTCTTCGCGCCTTCGAATTGGCAGCGATTTCCGACAATTGAGAGCAATTGAAGGAAGTGTTCCGCGCGATATAGGATTTCACGGCAACCTTTGCCAACAACTGTCTCGCTCGATTCCCTTTGTCTTGGTCCGCAACGATTTTCTCATTCCTCGGACCGAAGAACTGATTCTGAACTCCATCGGCTATGAATTATGTTGACCAGTTTGAGCGAAAAATTGTCTCTGAGCTTTTAATTTCCAGGTGAAGGGACGACCCTATAATGAAGACTAATGCATGGCGCACTAAAACTGGCTTCAAGGGGCTTTGGACACATCTTTCATAAATCTCTATCCAAAAACTAGCCACTAATGCAAGGTTACCAAACCAAGTGACAAGCAGGTTAACCTCCGGTGAACGTGCCATTCTTTGACACATTTTAAGGCAACTGGACGATAAAATGGCCCGTCCAAAGAGAACCCAGTAGGTCTAACCAGGAAGGTCTTTCAGGGCGTGACGAGCTTTTTGAAAACGGTCTTTTGCATGATATAGGGGCAGATGCGGGGACCACAGAACCATGTTTAATTTTTCCTGAACGGCCCTCTGAATACCAGAAAAGGGGGTCCCTAGTTCGATTCCTCTTGGTGACAAATTTTTGCATTTCGAGTTGACGTTCCAAAATTCGCGCAAAATGGAGTTCTGATTGTTCTGGTTGGTTCTAACTCCATTTTGCGCGAATTTTGGCACGTCAACTCGAAATGCAAAAATTTGTTACCACGAGGAATCGAACTAGGGACCTCCTTTTCTGGTATTCAGAGGGCCGTTCAGGAAAAATTGAACATGGTTCTGTGGTTCCCGCATCTGCCCCTATATCATGCAAAAGACCGTTTTCAAAAAGCTTGTCACGCCCTGAAAGACCTTCCTGGTAAGCGGTGCCGCTGAGTTAGAAAATTTAAAGGAAATTGCCATAAAGGCCCAACGAAACGAGACGCTCTTTTACGCTGGTTGGTCTTCCGTGAGACGAAGTATCAGCAATGCGTGCGTCATCAATGTTATGTAGTGCTGATCGTCTCTGCAAATGGTTACAGTCCGAACAGGGTTGGACACCGAACGGGACAGCCAACAGGGTAAGACCAAGTGAAGAAGACGAAGGCGTTGATAGGGACGCGTGAAGCCTTGCTGGGCCGCGGCTCACGCAGAAGTGCCACAGGACACGTGAGGGCTTGCTGGGCCACGGCTCACGCAGAAGTGCCACATCTCGTCTCCTCAGGAGCCGTTTCTTGCAGAAGCGCATTTTCTCATTTTTAAACATTCAATTTACTGGACACGTGCCTTTTATTCCTCTGCTTGGCGTGGGTCTGGGTGAGCCACTTGTCCAACGGAATTAGCCAATATAAACCAACACCTCTTCCACAACTGGGTCTTTAACCCATTCGTGACAATGGCAGCCACCGGTAGCTGCCAAAGATCTCACTCGGGCAATGGCATCCACCGGCTCCCGGGTTACAGAAATAATTCGAAACATTTTCTTCTATGAAAAGAATCTTCATACCCTCATTCCACGCCAGCCCCGTTCAGGTCCCACTCCCAACGTTTTTCCATCCCACCACAATCTCTCTGTTTTCTGAAAATAATGCTTGTCGTGTGAGGGAAGCATATTCATATGCTACTGTAAATACAGAAACTTTCTAAAAAAATCTTTCCCAAAAAATTTTCAAAGCCATGCGAAAAGACCCCCCCCCCATCTCGCTTCCGGGGAGTCCCATTTGATTCTCGCTTTTCGGAAGACGCTCCAGTTCAACTACCTTACCCTCTCCTGGGTGTTGAAATGTACTGAGACTCTTTTGAAGAACAGGGAAGCTTGGCGTTGGCTCTCTGAGGCACCTTCCTAGGCAACGTACAGCCATTCTGTTACGGGTTGGGTAACCGGTTATACCCGCGTATTTTTCATGGGATTGTCAACGATTGTTGAAGGCTAAAACGATGCAAACATAGCTACGTTCTTGTGATCCCTCAGAGTCCCCTCAATAGATGGAATTCCCGACAAATGGCGGCTAGAACAATCGTGTGTAACGCAACATATCATCATCATTACGATGTCCGCGCGCCTTGCAAGGACTACTCCCACGGGGATGCGACTCGTCGAGGTTTCCAATCTCCTGGAACGCCGCCGACAGCAACAGCCAGCCAGCCATACGTTGCATTCACATCACCCTGCATCATACGTTGTTCATGAAAGGCCATTACTCATCCCAGTCATCGATTCATTAAGAATTTCTGATGAACTATCTTTCAAGCATTACTATTATCTTTATTATGCTAGTGAAGGACCCCGCCTTTCTTTCTCAGCTTTCTGTTCCCTCGAAAGAACTTTTCATGAGCCCTCACGGTTCTCATTCTGCTCCATTTTGCATTATTTTTCTCGTTGACGTTAAGAAATGGAAACAGTGGGAGTGGGAGGGGGAGTAAAACATACGGTAAATGGAATATCCGAGGTGGGGTCATTTTATGGAGATTGAGACCGAATTAGATGAATATGAAGTTGGAGAGAGGGAGTTGGAGAGAGGGAGGAGTACCCTTCTTGTCTTAGCCTTGGTGCTAGTGAGCACTTCTCCTGACCCTCGAACATAAGGATAAATTCCATGCATGCGGCACGCATTCCACCCTATAGTTCGCACTTTATCGTCCACCCTAGAGCTACCTAGACATGTATTCCCTTGGTTCAGGACCATTTTCTTGGACCACGGCGGACTAAAAGCTTAGAACATCTCAGGACTTCTGCCTTATTATGCCGATACTTATCAGAAGTGTAATCAAGTGAGCTAATTACGTTTTGTCCTTTTCTTTACTACTGGAGAGCACAATGGAGTATCCCCCCCCGAATACCATTTTCATCCAGAATATATTTATTACTCTTTCGTATGCACCTGCAACCTAGCCATTTTGCGGCTCAAGCCGTTTGACACAGGTGATCACCTTGAGGCAGCGTGCAATTCATGATGTTCCTGCGCAGTCAACGCACAGTAGTGAGGCATCAGCGAGCCGTATATCAACGGACGCTCTGTTTGCTATGCAAGGAAGCTACCGACGTGCATCCTAGGGCGCGATCCGAAAATGGAGCGACGTCGCAGCGTTCGCCTCGCCGCTCGCACGGCGAGCGCTGGAGTCTGCGCGCGCCTCATCCGACGTGAGGCGGCAGCTGGTCGGTGGCAATCAACCACCTTCTACATAAACGGCGCTTAGTACTCTGCGCGGGCCTGCTCGACACATTCTCTCTCCGTTGAGAGGGCGCAAAGAAAACGATAAAGGGGATGCGAGCACACGCTTTAAGCGCGTCAATACGTCGCGCATTGTACGTGACTACAGCAGGAACATCATAATGCACGTTCATTCAGGTGCTCACCGTGTCCAAACGGCTTAAGTCCATTTTGGATCTCCTAAAGCAAAGTTCCGGCTCAAACCATTAATGAGCCTTTGCGTGGATAAAAGCGCTGGATAACGCTGAAGTGTGGAGGTCGCTTCACTTCGCCTACTTCGAAAAGCGTTATTTAGACGCTAGGCGCTAAGAACTTTGACACGCTCCACCTGCTGCGACACGCTCCGCCCACCGCTCGATATCTTGTCTGCGTCGCTAACTTGATCTGCTATGCTCTCTCTACTCGACTTCTCTAGCGCTCTCCGCGCTCACATTATCTCTCATCTCCCTTTTGAACTTCTCCGCAGCGTAGAGCAAAAGGCTCGTATTTCCTGTGTATTTCACGATTTTTTTCTTTTTTCTCCACTGGCGGTCCACTTCCTACCCCTACTTTCACATTTGAGTGGAATTACCTCATAATTTAATCCTGAATCTTGCCTTTAAACTCCAGAATTAGTTGAGTCATAGCTGCGCCACTGGTATATGAAGTGAGCTCGTTCTTATGTTTGGAAAATAGGAGTATATTATGGTTAGGGAAAATGCGATAAAGTAGCAAGACGGGGATACGGTCCTTATTTGAGGTCGTAAGCACTAACATGTGATTCTATGGAAAATGGTCCAATGCTTCACTCAGCTGAGATTTGGGGCGGAGAGCTGTTCTGGAAACGGGTCTTGTTGTTATAGAACCAATTTTCCCATTGCAGTGTTCACAATGAACTCAGTCCTTTGACAAGATTTTGCATTTCGAATGAGAACGTTATTTATTAGCCTAACAAAGGCTTGAGTTTTTGGCAAAACGCTTTTCTTCGGACAAAACCTGAGCTCGAACCTCGTTCCAGGGTCAAGAATTCGATGCAAAATCCTTCAGTTTCGATTCGCTCTGGGCGTTGTGCTACAGGGTTTAACTTGAGAGGGTTTATAAAGGAGTTCTTCCAATTTAAAGGCGGACTCCACGAGAAAAAGGCAGCTTACCAGAAACCAAGGTAGAAGTGGTCCGTGAAGCTGGAATGACGAAAAAACCAAGGGAATTCTCCCAGTACCCAAGAAATATAACTCCTCTTCCCGCTGAATCCAGCATAGATGCGACTCTCATTGGTGCTGCCTTCTTCAACGCTAACACTCTCTCTGCTGAACGGCTAGGGTCAGACAGGAGGGTTAGGCGGGCAGTAGCGCGAGCAGTGTATAGTCCTGCTAGGCCGCTGGAGGCATACCCTTCGCTATAAAGCCCGCATCGGCCAGCACCCTTAGAAGGCCTGCCTGCCTTTCCAACAGGTATGACGTCCCTTCTTCGACATCCGACCTTATCGTAGAAACCTCCTTTAGGTCATTACCTGAGTCCAGGTTCAGAAATAGGTACTTCGCAAAACCCGCTTCAGTGTGTTTGCTATGGCTCCTGTACTATAATGTTTAACTCCGAGAGATTTGTTAGAGAATTTTCGAAATTCAAAGGAACGCCAGTTCCTCACCCTCTATTTCACTGAGTTTTGTTGTTGAAATGAGGATGGTGAGGCTGTTAGGGGAGGTAAATCTGACTGGGGAGCCTCAAGCGACGCCATGCTTTATCCTTTCTCGGTTCCGGAATGGGCTCGTGCAAGAGATGGCCTCGGATCAAACTAGAACTGGAAAACATGCCTGTGCGAAAACGGTGCTTTGGAAAAAGGTCGTTCTACTCCCATCTCAAATTCGAAAGTCCACCGAGTGCTCCACATTCGTAAGCGAACGACGTTTTGATAAATGCCTTGTCAACAGGATGAACTCTTAGGAAGTTCAGACAGGGTGAAAAAAGCGTTCCAGTTAGGATTAGTTTTGAGACGGCCATTAATATGGACTTGATGTGCGGACACTGTCAGACGGCTGGCTGGTTAACCGCTGACGTTTCTTCTTTATAATGGATAAGTATTTGGCCTTAATCAATCCTTTTCAAGAATGAGCAAATCTCCTCGTTCGAACTGGGGTGGATTGGGTATATACTTATTATACAAGTATGGCGAGAGGTAAACCGCTGTACGTAAGTCTGATTCGGAAGACGAGAAGAGGGCTCGAGTGCAGACCACACACTAAAGAGGACATGGCCAAGAAAGAAGTGACCTATTATTACTATTCTTTTCTTTTTCTTGGCTGTCGTAATTTGTGGTGTGTGATGTGCATTCGACGCTCTTCTCGTTCTCCGAAATAGTGGGTAATCGTTGTTTTTCCCTCATCGACGCAGACGAAACTGGTGCCAATTAATCGCCTCCGAATATATAGGATTGGTTAGCATGGAACTGAGGATTTGATGTGAGACTTGCGGGGACACTGTTGGTTAAGGCAAAGTTTGGGCTCAGACCCACCTAAGAAGCCCTTACCATGGCTAGAAGTGCTGGGTACGCAACTGGCAAAGGTAAGCGCCACCTTTCTACATCGAAACGCGTCACTAGGACCCTAAGCGCCATGGACTTCTAACAGACTCCACCAAACTTAACATGGTCCGCCCACCGTTCGATATCTTGTCTGCGTTCGCATTGATCTGCTATGCTCTCTCTTCTCGGACTTCTCTACCGCTCTCCGCGCTCACATTATCTCTCATCTCCCTGCCTGTCTTTTGAACTTCTCCACAGCATAGAGCAAAATGCTCGTATTTCCTGTGTATTTCAGGATTTTCTTTCCTTTTTTCTCCACTGGCGGTCCACCTCCCATCCCTACTTTCACATTTGAGTGGAATCAACCCATCAATTTAATCCTGATTCTTGCCTTCAAACTGCTTAACTTGCTCAAACTAACGTCGCAAAACCAGGATGGGCTACTGCTCATCAGCGGTGCGATCTTCGGTGGGCTAGAGGCATGTCCCGGGATCAAACTAGTATGGTTCTTGCACACGAGTACGAAAGCATCGATGCGAAATAGGCCAACAGTGGAGAAAAAAGGAAGGGAATACATAAATAAATAATATAAATATGAAATAAATAAATGAATATGGAATATGAAACCATCTAAGTTGAAGAGTTGTTCACCTTCTTAATGTGGCTGCGCTATGGCAATGAGACACTAAGCGGAGGTATGAGGCGAGAGAGCGCAAGATGAGAGGGCGCCAGACAACAGTCTACTGCGGACGGAAAAATTGCAGCTGCTGCAGCTAACTTTGCAAGGCCCTAGCGCTCTTTTCGGTTGATTTACAGGCACGCGAGTGCCACATCTGTTGTTGTCCTCTATGTGTCTATCCTACAGACAAGCGAATAATTCTGCCTAAGCTGTGCCTTCAAAAGTTTCGTAGCTGTGGTCATTGGGTTTGTGGTCGCCATGATGCCACAATGGTAGTAGCGGCCAGTAAAGTAGCTTACAAAGCAAGAGCTCCAAACCATCTACAGGCCTCTGAAGAAGAACGTGAGGCCGAATAAAGAACTAAAAACCCGTTCGGCAGAGGAACCCAATACAGTGATTTCAAGGTTTGACAAGAACGGGTACCCCCCCCCAGGAGGCCCGTCACGCGGTAAAAGCGACGAGTGCGCGCGGTATCTAGGAAATCGCGTGCACATTCTCATAGACCTGTCCCTTGCACGCCTCACGCACATCACGTTGCCCCGCGACTCGTCCGCCGACCAGGGTCAACCTGCGTTGCCTCGGCTGATCTCCAACCGCACACCACTTCGGAGCCCGTTCAGCTCGCTTCTAGTGCACTTTTCCGAGCTGACTTTTTGTACACGTCACACGTTCACCTCACTTTCTTACGTTCTTGAATACGGCTACCGAATGCGTTCCATACAAAGTGCAGAGTCAACCCTGCGTTGCGCAGTTCTCAACGGCCACGTTGCGCAGTTTCGCCCGATTAGACACGTTCTCTCGCGCGAACATTCACACTCGCATGCTCGAGCCGTCTGCGTCTCCGCCCATACAGCGTGCGTTGAGGATCTCTCAACGTGCCGTTGCGAACTGCGCAACGCAGGGTTGACTCTGCCACGACTCGCCTTCTTGCCGCGCCACTGGGCCCCCTGGGGGTACCCGACAAGAACACTGGGTTATTAACAGAACTTTCGCCCCACAACTCAAACCCGTACCTCTCCTTACAGAACG
>MU870781.1:0-13490 GCA_036418205.1 Ostertagia ostertagi | reverse complement strand
AGAAGGGGAATTCCTGTCTAAGCCCCTATTCGACGTTTTTCTTCAGTTTTTCTTTACTGTCGGCCAACGTTCAACATAAAACCACATTATCTAGGATTTTTACCCCACGAATTCGGTCTAGTATTGTTGCTTTAAGTTTTGCACAATAACAGCAGAGACTCCTCCAAGTCCAAAGATGGGATCGCTCCGAGCAGAGCTATCGTACCAAAATGACGTCCCCTATTACATGAGCGTTCATAACCTCGTAGCCAAGCTGTAGTACATGCAACTCACCGACGTGAAAATGATGGCGGTAGGGAAGAATTTTTCCGTAAGGTGACAGTTGTTCGGAATTACTGGATAACTCAGGAATAGATCGCGGTTGTTCTGCAAAATATTTCACGTAATTACAAGGTTATAGGTAGCAGCTACATTAGAGAAAAGGAACGTACAAATGTATATTCCTTGAACCGGTTTCTGAAGTGTTCCTGGAACTCTGGCTTATAATTTGAAAAACTCTTATATAAAAATTTGCAGTCTCCTGTTATGGAGACTGTTTGATGCGCAGCGCAAATCACAATTGCTAATGTGGTTAGGTGCATCGTTGACGGCGGTTGGTGAAGTGTCGGTAGTAGAGGCAGTCGGAAACAAACTAATGCACTCATTCGTGAATTTTTATATTAATCACTATCCATTGCTGCTCAGAAATTCAGGTGTACTTTGGCATAATCAGAACTTTTGGCAGCTGTAACAAACGTGCATTTTGCCTGGGCAGTAAAAAGCGGTACACTTTCAATTATCACTTTATTCAGAAAGCATCACGACACATTCAGTATGAAACGAAGTACAGGAACGCTAACCAGGAAAGCCCTCCAGAAGATGAAGCTTTTTTTGAAAATGGTTTTTGTGTGGTAAAGGGGTCCATTCACATTCATCTGACAATGAGTGAGGCCAAAACTCCTCCCTAGCCAAAATATATGCCTTATAGACATAGTACATGCGCAAAAGATGTGATTCGATAATTCCACTCAAGCACTCCTCTGATCTCGGTTAGGTTAATGCTTCCACTGCCTACCTCAATGCTTTTAAACGCGTACTTCTCAGTGGGATCCTCCGAGGTCTTTTGTTCTTGTTTTCTTTTTATACGTATTGCTCCCCTTTCTTTTCCTGATTTGTGTCCCTTTTTTTACCTTCCCATTCGGGGACGGCATGTCGTTAGACACATGAAAATAAATAAACAATTAAAAGCTGATTTCGAAATTTCAGCCATGCACCCACTTTCCTACTCACTACAAGTGAAATTTGATTGATATCTCACACTTTCGGCTTGTAGAGATCAAGATTATGACCAACTTTTTTTCAACAATCTTTCAGAAATACCTCGAAGAGATGTCTAGGATGTTCAACGTCGTCTGGCTGTGCAATTCGCTGTGTAAAGCAGACGGTTCTATGGTACTGAATTTGAAGTCGGATGGGGTGAAAAATCGCGGTTTCTCTAGGGCCGAATGTAAAGCTGGTTTAAGAGAACGCATGTCAAGAAAGTTCACGTAAAACGGGGCGTAGGACGCGAAAAATTGGCAACCTCTTTTTGCTCGATGGATACTTTCTATCTAAACGAGGCAAGACAATATCCATTCGCAAGCGTTAAAGGAAATGACCACGATAATCCCTAAGGGAAACAATAAGGAAACTTACGTACCGGATTGGTTACGGGTTCTGCACAATGAGTCAACAGGTAGTGCTTCAGTGGCAGTGGCGCCTTATTCAATGGCGTGATAACGCGCCAAAACCCACTTCCTTGAAGCAAAAAAATCCCCGCATCGATGTGGAAGAGGCTGCAGTGGTAGCGTACTAAATGTGATACCGTTATCGCTATTATCCAAATCTCATTCTAGAGTGCACCTCATTCCAAGAAACCGTATCTTCTTATCTTATGGTATCATATCTTCCATGGGGTTTCACTCGTCCAGCTTTGCTCTTACTGGCGAGCCTCAGCTCGTCCAGACAATCTCCATCTCAACTCTTATCTCGAATCATTCCGTGGATGACGCGCGGAACTTCTCACCACTTCGGACCCAACGTGAGTGCGATTTTGTCATCCAGTCTGCGTATGGAATGGTTCTCCAGTAAAGGATGATATTTGTTGGCATGTTTGTCACCATATCAGCCGAAAGACTCGGGATAAGCGATATCAACGGCACGATGCTGATGAAAAGCGAACGATACCGATAATTTTACACGTCTACTAGGCAGCCGTTGCAACTCCTTCCACGTTCGGAGCGTAGGTTATGATGAGTTCGGAAGTTCCTTCCGGCGCCTTATCTCGCCGTTGTCGTTCGTCACTGCCCCTGGAATGTTATCGTTTTGGGTAGGCCCCCTCATCCATGAGTTAACATTCCCATTCATTCCCTCGTACACTCCCTATAAAATGGAGCTCTTGTTGAAATGAAGAGCAAAATCTGACGGCAACTATATCAGCATTCGACCTTTCATGGCATGAGCCCTCCAACTGGAGGTGGGCTGCACCACTTGCAAGGCGCGCCTGGGTTTGGGTTAATTACGTGGCACTGGGCGCTCTCTCGCCGTTATACAAGATTCTTCTCGGTTTCTTGCCGTTCGATGCCTCTTTGTAGTAGAAATTTGTGTCTCCCTTCTGTTATAATCAATTTATCGTACCGAAAACTCTGCCTTCAACAAAATGCGTGGCGCGCTAGACGCATGCCGCACTCTAAACATATTTGATAAACATCAAATGCGGCTCGATATGATTAACAACTGACATTTTATTCAATACGAGTGATGAATATTTCAATCATTCTATTCCATGATTATGAATGAATAGTGATGAATACTAATAACTGATCATAGAAGCTCCATGTGAACGCACTGAGTCCAAGACTTATTGAAATCTTCTTTGGTGAGTGACGAAAAGCTCCATGATCCTCGACAGAATGGGGTCATCCTACCGTAATGATGAATCTGAAATCGTTGAAGTGATCGAATAATGGCATGAATTTTATAGTGTGATCGGGTTTGTTATGTGCGCTATACCCCATCCTTTGATACGACGTCCACAACATAATTCGTCTGTCTTAGATCGTCATCGTCCGGAAATTCGCGGTAATATTCGACAAGAGCATTTTCTGGGTCCTAGGAAAATGTCTGTTGTAGAACGAACACAGCTGTGAAAGACATCTAGATGATAGTGTTTCGAATAACTTACAATTCTAAAAGTCATCAGAACTTGAAATTGGAACGCCTCATATTGATCCGCGAGTCTTCCGCTTCTGTAGTCAATCGCTGTGCATCCTTCTGAAACGTAGTACACCAAACATGTCAGAATAGCGATGGCTATCGGAAGCATAGGTGAGCTTTGTGAGCAGTCGCAACGTAGAGGCAATCCAACAATCCGCTGAGGACACACAGCTGCCTTGGCTTTTAAAACCTGTCGTTGTTCAATAGTATCTAGGAAGCTTGTGTTCCACTGTCACGTTAACATTTGCGTGACTTCTGTTATAGTAAACATGCACTTTCTGTTCCGAAATGAAAGGAAACTCAGATCCAGGCAGATCCGATAGCCGATGATGAAATTTTATAAACGTTTAGGGCTTGAACCGGCTTACAGGGAGATTCCCGCAAGGAACTACTCAACGGACATCAATATGGGTGAAGAGCGAGATATGGGGTAGTAGAATTCGCTCATCGCATAGCAATGGATTTGCCACGCCGTGAACTTTTCAATGTGTTCTATGCAAATATCAATCTCACTCGGATCGTCACTCCACTATGTAGACGGTGATCAACAATTAATTATGATAACTTCCTCGCTGAGGGACTTCTAAAACGTCCTCTCAAGGAAAGCTGTCCTTGTTTGAAATAACTTTTTTACTATAGCTCGGACAACATCCACAGAACTCCTTACTTTTTCCCTCAAATTATATACTAAGCTCTGATACAAATGTTGCTCCTCCGCTGATCTCCTGTGTCGATCGAGTCGGTCTCATAAAAAGGTTTTTGTAGGTGTAAGTAATTGTGTTTACAGAACCATAGCAGTGACAACTAGTATAATGCATTTCAGCACACACGACCAACCCACTCCCTCCCAGGCGATTGCATACTGTCTTGTGACCATATCTTCAGTTATTTGTTTTTCATATCTTTGCTGTGGCATACTTCCTCCCATTCGCTTTCATTTTTTTCGACTTTTTTTCCAACCCCTTAGCACCCGTATGCTGTCATCGCGTGGACTTCGAAGGGTTGGCGGACCTACTAAGTTGGTATTCGGAGGCATGTGAGCTAACGACTTGCAGTGTTGGCCGGCCACTGCCCTTCCCTCCGTTCCTTTCCACCATTTCCGCCTTCCCCAACCTCCCCCCCCCTACCATCGCAGCTGATCCTGAAGCTTTATGAACTTGTTATCAGTCATGCGCATAATGTATAGCATTAACCTCAACCAATACATCTTCTACATGTATGTATATATTTATTATTCACCTCCTACCTTTACTATTGTTTATTTTTGCTCAATTTTATTATTATATTCATGTACCTTAATTGTCAACAATAGCTAAATAAAAAAGTAAATGTGTATAGCACAGTGCAATGTTCGGCGATTATAAAGGATGGGGTTTTGTTTACGATTCAAATTCGCTTAACATGTATGAAGCCATATTTGTCTACGTGGCTGAAAAAGACGGCTGGTGAAGTTGAGATGACGTCTATTGACTCATCTTCTTGAAGGGATTGGAGGTGTTTTTGAATGATCGAGTAACTAAATCCGATTTCTCAGATTAGTTGTTGATGGCTGTATTTGATTTTCTTCAACACATTTCGCAAAACATTCTACGCAAGCTCACCAAGCCAAATCGCGCTTCATCTCTCATCAGGGAATGCTTTTTTTGAAAGGAGAATAAGGTCTATCGTAGAGTCGTGAACGCTAGTCACAAATATGGGCACTAAGACTGCTACGTGAGCTTTTTCAGGAAGTTGTGAGCATTCAAGCTGGGAAGAATCTGGGAACGTTCATGAGGCGAGCTGACCTGGTGGAATCACCTGTGTGGCCCGCCGAAAACGGACCTCATATTCGTGATTAGGACAGCCACACATGCTTATACACGAAGTTTCAGCAAAACTAGACATTTCGTCTCAAATTCGAAAAATTGAGTGTCTAGCAACTACGCAAATCAATCGCGAAAGCCATCCTGAGGCTTCCGTACAACACTTCGTTGTAACAACAATAAATGAATCTCTAACTAGGAGTCAACACTATTAAGCAGATAATATGATTAACTAGAACACACAGACAACCGAGGTTTGTTGGTTCACCTCCCTGACGTAGAGGTGTGGATAAGACTCGCTCTTTTCATTGAATAAAGCTCCAGCTGATAGCCGGATCTGCTTCGAGGACCTCAAAATTGTGTCAGACGTGCCCCACTCAAGAAGACATTTGCTAAGCCATAAATCATACCTGCAGTGTTGCGGTCTAGCTCTAGTCTCAAGGTTTTACTATGGTGACCACGGGTAGTTGAGAATCGAGCCAGGGCGATCGCTTTTTCGAAACTAAGGCGAAGTATCGATTCTCACTGAAATTTTGCCTAGAGATAAGTGGGTGTAATGATTACGATATGGTATTCGTTTTAGGCGCAGAGGCCACCTGTAGCCAGATTACTGCATGATTCTTCCCTAATAAATTCATTACAACTTACGTCATCGGGGTTATTGATGAATCAGATAAAGAAAAAAACCGTCCTGGCCACGCTAGATAAGATTCCATTATAAAGCACTCCATTTGTCAGCACAATGTGCAAAATTTTACACAACGACAGCTAGCAAACTTTACAACCCACAATTTACAGAGGGGGAACCCTGCAACTGCGCCACAGCGACAACGGCTTGTCAGTGGTTAGCTCGCTTCATTAGCCTTCTTTTGCCAAAGCTTTCGAAGGCTCACGACTTTTTTGGAAGGTCAACGTAGCAGTTTTAGTGCCCATATCTGTAACTAACGTCCAAGACTCGATCAAATTTAGGTTCTTTATTCTTTATTCATTTATTGGTCAATCACAGATAATATATGGCACAACGCAATAACTTATATCACAACCGATTGACTTTGGTTGAAATAGTCTTAAAAGAGGGTTTTTTTTTCACTGCGATGGAGCCCCATGAGACCTCAATAGAATGTATATGTTGAGCTGGTTGAGAAAGATAGTGTGTTATCTATGTTTTTTTCTGCTAATAAACCGCATGAGAAAGCTTTCGAGTGTGTATCAGAACCACAAGCCACCGAGCCCTGAAAATAACCAACTACCGAGACCGCAGCACAACAGGGGCGGGTGCTATAGGCACCTCTTTGATCTAAACACGAACCCCAGGAGCTGGCTCGTGGGCGCTTACGAAGGCTGTCTACTGGTGCGCATAGCGTGGTTGATGTTAGTGCAGCTTACACTGCGGTGGAAAATAGCGGCCTCTAAGCGACGAATACAATAGATAACACACTATACAAAGGGGTGATGTAAACAAGACGTAGGCTTCCGCTTGTGACTTAGAGCATTTTATCTTTTGAAATCCCATGGAGTTTCACCTCTCCTACATGAGTACTCTCTACACCACATCCTTATTAGAGAAAGAATCATATAGTACAGTCATTATCTTTGAAACTGGCCACCTAGCATTTCCTAACACAGATTCACTTAACAGGATCGTCCAGCGTTTCCATCTCAAGTGCAGTTCCAAGCTGTTCAGAGTAAGTGGAAGGTAATGATGACTGGAGAGCAGGGTTGAAAGATAAATGAAATAAATAAAATAGCTAAATATATGAGAGCCGGCGAAGGAACACTGAGCAAGCGATGTTCACTTTGAATACTGCGAATGTTCCTGAGCTAGCGAATGGTTTCGAGTGTGATATCGCACATGTCGTCTGGTGTCGCCTGCTGTCGCTTGCCCTGGAAAATGGTCTGGAGGCAGTTCATCAATCAAGAACATCTCGAATCAGTGACTATGGTCACAGCTAAGCAGTTTAGTTTTATAACGGTCCGAGAAGGAAGATGCATGTTTATATCGGAACATATCAGGGCTGAGGTCATTCCAAGGAGCTTGAACTCTGGCGAGAAAGGAGTTTTTATACGAGTCACTATGGGGAATATCAGCTTGCAGCTTATAGGGATGACCCCTTGTTTTACCCACAATGGGGGAAATTCTGAACACGTCTGCTATCTGTATGTCAACCTCGCCAGTTGTCATCTTGTACATGAACGAAAGGTCCGCTACTTTTCTGCGAAATTCCAGCGATTCTGCGTTAAGCTTTTTCAAGCGCATTTCGTAAGGTATCCCCTGCAGACCTTTTCTGATGAAGCACTTCCGTGTGAAACCTCTTTGCACGTTTTCTATCTCTTGTACTAAGTGGACTTTAGCGGGCGACCAAAGCTGTGAGCAGTACTCCCAACAGAGGTCTTACATACGTTTTGAATAACCTAAACAGGAGGATAGGATCACGCGATCTGAAAGCTTTGAGAATGAAATTAGCCCTTCCCTTAGCCTTCAGAACAATAGCATGGATATATGCACTATAGTCGAAGTTGGCAGTGTATGTGACGCCAAGGTCCCGAATGGACTCTGGGTACTCGAGCCTGTTACCATTGAACGTAAAATTTACCTTTGGATGGTTTTTGCCGAAACCCATAACAAACGTCTTTTCAGACGAAACCTCCAATTCCCATATCTCAGACCACGATGATAGAGCGTTTAGAGCTTCCTGCAGTAGACTACAATTATTGACTGTGAATATCTTGGAGTCGTCCGCGTACAGGGAACATTGCACTCCTTCAGGAAAACACTTCGGTAGATCGTCCACATACATAAGAAATAGCAGAGGACCTAAACAAGACCCTTGCGGGACGCCACTAGTAGTAGTGTAGGTGCGAGATCTTGCCTCATTAATACCGACTACTTGAGAACGGTCCGTGAGAAAGGATTTTAAAACCTGAGGAGGCACCCATGGATTCCATAACCTTCCATTTTGCACAGTAGAAGTGGTATTGAAATCGAATCGAAGGCCTTTACGGAAATCGATATAACACACTGTAACATAGTTGCCTTTATCAACCTCTCTGTGCCACAGGGGGACGGTAGACAGAAGGGCGGTGGTTGTAGATCTCCTGTTGAGGAAACCATGTTGAGCATTGGATAAAAGCTGACTGTCACGTAGGAACTTGGTTATCCCCTTGCAGATTATCCGTTCCATCACCTTACATGTTGAGCTGGTAAGGCATATGGGGCGGTAGTTAGCAACGTCGGTTTTGGCACCTTTTTTATGAACAGGGCGGACTATCCCAACCTTCCACACAGCCGGCACCGACCCTTGTAGGAGAATCTTGTTGAAGAGTATAACTAGCGGGGCTGTGAGCCCAAGTGCTGCTTTTTTCAAGAATATGTAGGGGATATTGTCTGGGGAGGTTGAGTTCCTAGACGGAAGGTGGCGCAACGCACGATAAACAGATTCGCTAGAGATGTCTATCCACTCGAGCCGCTGCGGCGTAAGAGTAGGATAGCAAGCGCTGCGCCGTCGTGGTAGTCTATAGACTGATTCAAAGAAGTCAGCAAAAAGATTGGCCTTCTCTTTGTCACTCCTAACTATGGAAGATCCGCAAAGCAGAGGGGGTATGCCGTCTTTGATCTTCAATCTCCTATTACAAAACTGAAAGAAAAGTTTTGCATCCCGACCTTTTGCAACACTATTTTCCTCTTTAATTGAGAATAGTGCCAATTCTCTTTTGAGCTTTCGAGCTACCCTGAGGTATTTCTGCGATCCGTACCTTTGAATGTTGGCGTGATAGAACTTCGCCCTGGTATTGAGAAGGCGTATTTTCTTGGGGAACTTGACCTCCCCCTCCTTTTCACCACTAACGGGACGTGATCACTGATGACCTGGTGGCAAATGTTTACGAACTTTGCGTAGCACTTGTCGATATCACAGCATTGAAATTCTTCTGTCCAGTTTATTTGAGTAAGGGCGTCTATTATGTCATTGAAGTGGGCAATTGCGAAGTTTCTGCAAGCTGGGGTATAAGCAGTGGAAAAAGTAGCCACGTTCTTGAATTTCCATGCCACGCAACAGTGATCAGAGGTGCTGAAGGGGGGGGGGGGGAGGATGGCGAGATCGTCAATCATTGCTGGATCACGTGTGATAACTAGATCGAGTGTGTTCAAACCGTGGGTGGGTTTCCTGACTAACTGAGTCAAGCAATGGGAAAGGATAAGGTCAATAAAGGCTGATGATGAGGATGACGATAGACCTCCACGGTGGATCAGACGTTCCCAATCTATCAATGGGAAATTGAAGTCACCGACGATAAGAAGTTTCTGAGGCCACTCGAGACATAGTTCCTCGAGATACTCAAGAAGACCTGCAAAGGCGGTAGTTGTGGTCGAGGGGCTTCTATAGACTGTGACAGTAACAATTTCACTACCTTTCAGATTGATGTAGACGGCAACTGCCTGACAAAATTCAGAAAAATTCCTTGCTGATATCAGATGTTGATCAATTTCCTTACGTATTAAAACAGCTACACCGCCGCCTATCCTATCGCCGTCCCTGTCGCAGCGGTACACGAGGTATTTATTACCATAACTTAGCATGAATTGTGTTTGGCTTGCACCAAGATTCGGTGATAAAGACTGCATGTGGTCCTTGGGCCAAAAGGTAGTTAAGGTCAGGAATTTTGTTTGTTATGGAACGGGCATTGAGAAGAATAAACTTATTACTCGGCGTACAGTCCGTGCCACCATTAGAGAGGGGTAGGTAGAGGTAGAGGTGACGAGAGCTTGGAATCTGTGACGCCTACCGGGGATCCCTAACGTGAGGAGGCTGGCTGCCAAGTAAGGGAAACGATCCAGCAACCAAGCGCGTTCCACTGCGAGCCGGCTGCGGTCCATGCTCATTTCCAATTGACTGCTCACCAGGTGACTCAGTAGCGATCTGTGTGGTTGACCTCCGAGCAGGCAGGGGGCGAGGTGTTCGCAGTTTGTGGATCGATAAGTCCCTTACGACGTACACAAGTTTACCTTCCTGATCATTCATCATACCAGCCTTTTTCCGAAGATATCTGTCGTATTCTAGCTCCTCTCTTGTATAGTCTTTCCTAGCGTATGAGTGGATGAAGTCCTTCGTCAAGATTGTCGTCCCATCCTCATATACGATAGAAGTTTGTCCCGAAGTTCCTGCGAGCGCAGTTTGATTTTTAGAATCCTAGGCGGGAAGGCGACGAAGATCTCATCGTAGGAGGATGGCGGTGAATTTCGATATGTCCGCGGTTCCACTCCGTGAGCAGGTCTTCCTCATGCGAGCTCTCGATGACTTCCTTCAGAGCCTCCTTGTCGAAAGCTGCAGTAGCGAGGTGATCTTTGTTCCCCGATCCCTACCCACGTGATACCGCAGGCTTTCGCGCTCACAGCTTCGCATCGTTCTGAAATTTGACAAGGGTGCTATACAAAGCAGGTGCCGTGTCTCCGTCACCTTGCGCCATGCATTTTTTTTCTAAATAGGTAAGCCTACTCAATATCTGATTTTGTGTTTCCTGCATTCTGATTAAAATTTCAAAGAATTTGTCAAAACGGGAGAAATAGTCGTCCCACCTAGTAAGTATCGTTTGTAGCCATGCAGGAGGTTGCTCATCTTGAGAGTCCGTTCGAGCCTTTCTCGGAGCCATTCGTTCGAGGTAGATGGAGAGCTGCAGTAGAGCCGCCGTCGACTGCAGTAGAGCCGGCCGTCCCTTTTAGGTTCCTTTTAAAGTTCGGGAATTTTGAAGTACTCCTTCGTCAGGCCGTAGTTTCCAGAATGGAATTTCCGAAACCAACGCTTGCATGGAATGGCATTTGAAGACACGAGTCGGAGTCGACTTGGTATGTTATTTTGTTTGAAAGGTAGGGAGGAAGAGCTATGAGGGACGACTGGAGAGGAAGGTCGCTCGTTGGTATGACAGAGAGACACACCTCTGTAAGGAGAGGGAAAACGCAAGAAAGTACGTCGCGTTTAGATGGTGCCAACGCTACGTAATGACTGATAACGTGGTAGCACCGGCAGCGTACAAGTCAATCCCTCAGCACCCTTACTGCAGACTTTTAAGTCGCGCCAGTGTCGTGGCTCATGGGCTTGAAAGCCCTTCTTTCCCATTGGTAGACAAAATACCTCTTAACACCTAACCCCATCCCATTTGCTTTATAGTGACCTACTCCGACTATTCATCAACATTTGTGGATGCCTTGTTCTCGATATCGTGAGAAATATGCTAAAAATGCTCTTTTGCCTCCACCACATTAATGCAAACTGAACCAAGAAGTTATGTGAGTGCCAACTCAGATTTTCCGAAATGAAAGCAGGCCTATCTTATAACAAGGATTACCGAAAACTGTCGTAAATCCTAAAAATGGAGAATTTAATGTAGACACAGCAACTGCATGATTAATAAATGGCTAAGTAAAAGTAAGCTGACCTCTTCGCAGTATTTCGAATACTCATCGAGCAAAGAGGTCGAGTGCTGCACCTCTCGAACCAGTAACGACTTTTTCTCCATCATCTTAATCAGGGACGTCTTATATTCTGAAGCAGGTCCATAACTATGTACTTACAGACGATCGGATTCGTCCAAACAGAACCCCAACTGGGTTGGCTGGCATGGTCCTAGGTTTTTTTTTCAAGTTCGGAGTGATGGTTTCGTCGAGGTTCAATTTTTGACTACACGTTTACCCTTTTAATATTCTACTTGCTAACTGACATTCAGTCGCTCCTCAATGGCAGTTCGCGCATTGTTGTTTTTTTTTTCAACTAAAACCCTGCCTCACGGCTTTCTCTGACGATGTCCTACCTTTACTCTTTTGGCGCCTCGTAGAGGTTACATTGGGACTAAGCCCAGGAGAGGGTGGAAACGTCACGGAGAACAAAAATTGCTCACATCCTACCCCAGAATCCCTTTGGTATCCCCAAAGCTTATTCGCTATCATATCCATCTGAGAGGACAGAAAACACTGGCTTGTACATCGCTTGACTATCATTAATAAGGAGCCGCATTCAAACGCCTCGATCCCGAATAGAAGCAGAACGCGTGGCGTAGATCAGGATTGATCAACGCTAATTTTTATCCCTCTCATAATTTGCGTTTCTAACGATAGTACGTAGGATAGAAGTGGGACTAAGAGACAAAAACTCTGGAAACTTATCAAAACAAAAGGCTACAATAGAAGCTGGATGGATGCACTTCGTGAATCATTTATGCCCCCACCTCACCCTGGAGATCCTCCCGCTACTTATAGAATACATTCAATACGATCATTATCTAGGTATTACCAAAACCAGTTTAGCTCCGCACGCTACCCGCGCGCGTGACGTGAGGGCTACGGTGAAAGTGGACAGTCGGTGAGCGTTAGTTCCACCGGTATTAATAATTTGCTTCGTGAAATGCATTAGCTTACTGTCCGCTTGATAAGCGCGGTGAAGTACGGGGCTAAAGTGATGTTTGTGAACCCTCCTATGGAGGTCGGGAACTGATCGAATGATGAGAAGGTCACGGGACAGTGATCGCGAGAGGAATTTCCCGCCGGAGGTCAAGAGGACCAGGAGTTCCCTATAAAAGGCAGATGCATCTTCTGAAGTCGTCTTCCTCTGGTCTCCGGCGGTGCGGGCATCGGGCCCGCCAGAAGTCTTCTCACCTCCCCGACGACTAGTCCAGCAGCCGCCGTTCACGGACTCCCCTCCACTGGACTTCTACTCGTCTACTCCCTTTATTCTCACACCATTCACACCATTCTGTTCATTTCTGTTCAGTTATTGTTTTGTTTCTAATAAACTCTGTTCTTCTCGGTGTTCGCTTCAGACACACGTGGAGATGTGTAGCGGCCAAATTACAAATAATTTGCGCTTAGGACGACAGCGTATGCGAAATGATATTAAAATCAATTGTATTATCTCATATCTGCTTTTGAGTGACCTCTTACGCATATCGTTGTTATCAATCCTTATCAGCCGTTATCACTTTCTGACCCCCACCAAATATGTTCCCGTCCCACCCTCTACATCACTTATCGAAACCAACGCCTCTCTGCTGCTGGGACACCCACGGTAAATTTCGTTAACTTTGCTTCTTGTTTGGTGGTTACTTTTTTGATCAATCGTTTTTAATGAAAGAGAAAACTTGAAGAAACCAAAGTGTTGAAATTCGGCAATAAATTATGGATCAACCCAATACTTTTTGACTTTTTCAGTTTTGTACTTTTTAAACGATTTTTTCGTGGACGGTGGGGTAGCAGGGCTTTTTTATGAACAGTTTTGGGGAGAATTAAACAACCTTTTCATAGTTCGGCTTTTGAAGAGGGTCGTTTCATGGACTTCGGCCTCTGGCGGAGGGGGGGGTCGTATTTCCAAATTTTCCTCAACGTTCGCTTGACCCTGCCTGGAAGTATGTGAGCAATTTGTGATCTTCCTGGTGTTCTCTCCTTTGCTAGGTTTAGTCCTAATCTCACCT
>MU870780.1:0-19469 GCA_036418205.1 Ostertagia ostertagi | reverse complement strand
ATTAGTCGGGGCACGCAAGAGCCACCCCCATTACTTGGGACAAAGCATTAGAGAGCGGAAGGGATTCTGGGAAAGGATGTAAGCAATTTTCATTGTCCTCTGGGGTTCCTCCCCTCTCCTGGGCTTAGTCTTAATGTCACCCAGCGGTTTTTGAATGCCCTGTTCCGAACGTGCCCCCCCCCCTCACCAAGGATATGTGCAGTGTGCCAGCCTACGAAACATATTCAGAATAAAAGCGGTGCCTGCCAGAATGTCGCCGTGCCCCCAGAAGGGTGACGTTGCTTGTTCTATCCAGCAAACTCATGAGAACTGGAGAACGAGATTCAAGACGCAACGAACCCATTGAAAATTTCATAAAAGCCAAACCTCTATTGGTGGAAACAGCGTCGTTCCAACAGGTACATTCTCATCGATACGAAGTCGATAAATAGACTGAGGGAAGCGAATCGTTTGACTGGATACCAAGTTGATCGCCACCTAAACGAAAAACATTGCGCTAAAGTTGTAGCAGAGATAGAGAGAATCGAATCCGTACCCCGACATCCGAATAGAAATCAGGGTAGTCAAGATTCACGGCGCGAACAACAACGAATTGTGTGTCGTGATTGGCCGGTGTCTGTGCATAAGAAGCGCTCGCACTCAGTTCTCCCTGAAAGTCAGGCATCTCTTGACTTCTGTGAAAATATAAAAGCAATAACAAAAAAATGTGATAATGGGAGACATGAGCGAAAGAAAAATCTCCCCACGAAGGGCATTATATAATAAAATGATGCCTTCAGCTTTCTAGAACTTCCAAGTTGGCCACCTTCAAGAGCTTGAATTTTCCAGAGGCGAAGTCTCAGTGATATAAATGAGCCGTACCGTGGTGCCATCGATATGCAGTCCTTCAGGCGCAACACCATCTGGGAAGAACCGGTAGTGAAGTGTTCCGTTAAGAAGGCGTGCATCAAACCGATGTAGAACCACTGGGAAATGTGAATCGATCGGAATCTGAAATGAAGTTATTGATATTATTAACTAAGAAATAGTTACGGTTAGTTCAACGGTGTTAAGCGGTTCCACGCGTATATTTGAATGGGGTGCCAATTAATGGGCGCCACTAAGCTAAAGGCAGATTTAAAGACGAAAAGGCAGCTCTCTGAAAAGTAAGTTAGAGATGGTCAGTGATCCACGAAAAAAGGAAAATTTGAGAAAAATGGCTTAGAACCCGAGAAATGAGACCCCGTCCCTGCCGCTTGATTTGCGCATTGATGCGACTCTCATCGGTGCTGCCCTCTTCACACGACGCTAACGCTCTCTCTCTCTCCTCTCTACATAGATAGCCCAGATATCATCGCACCGAGTGACGCGAAAGAGAGGACTTAATTGGCCATACAACGCCAAAAATGCACGTTTTAGTCCCGTGGCCGCACATTAGAGGTAGCGGGATCGCCGTGATTCGATATTGAGCCACGGCGTCCCGCAAGGGGCGTTCTTTAAAATTCAGAAGCGCAAGAAATTCTATTCGAAGCTCGACCACCAGTATAGAAGAAGCGCAATAGAAAAGCATATGGGAAATCAGAGTCGAGTTGCGCACATGTTTCACAGAAGCTGGGCTGTGAACACAAACTTTTTCGTCCCAGGCGGGACTAGAACTCGCACTTCTCGCTTTCCAGGCAAGTGCGCTACCAGTTACGCCACCGGGGCACCATTTAATTCCAACTCAGCTTTTCATGATCTACGTACCATAGCTCTCAGCACTCACACTTCTGAAGAGTCGAGCCGTAGCCGTATATCGACAGTGGTACCGCGAGATGAAACTTTAGCGTTTGGATTTGCTCAACACGTTAGACGTGTGAGTGCTGAAAGCTATGGTACGTATACCATGAAAAGCTGAGTTGGAATGAAATGGTGCCCCGGTAGCGTAACTGGTAGCGCACTTGCCCGGAAAGCGAGAGGTGCGGGTTCTAGTCCCGCCTGGGGCGAAAGTTTTGTTCACAACCCAGCATTCTTGTGAAACATTCGCAACGCGAACTGCGGCGTTAAAACAGCAGTTAAACAAACAAAACAATCAAGAGTCGATTGTTCCTAAAAAATACTTTGTCACGAATCTCCGTCTCATCGCCGCCGAATGTGCAACCGATATGAACCACGGTGGACCATGGTGAACTATGGAGTTGCCGTGTCGTATCAAATGAGTGTTCACGAAATGGGAGAAAAGGCGGCTTAAGGAATAAAGGGCTAATTTCGTGGCACGAAATCTGAGATCGACACAACTTCATACTTTCTTATACTTTCACTTTCTACTTTTACTTCGCCAATCCATGCTCCAATCCATGCCCTAATGCTGGATTGTTCGTTTATTCACCAGCATGCCCCCTTCCTAGTCCAGACTTTATGCGCTTTCAAATGTCTCCGCGAATCTGAATAGAAGCCCGGTGGGTAAGAGATGCATTTCATGAGTTTTGCCCGCTGTTACTTCACCACATCGTTATTTTCGGTTTAGATTGTGGCACTTACAGCGAGAAAAATGAACTCACATCGATGTCGTAGGTGAGTTGTGGAAAGACAGGATACTTGTCTCGATCGAACATTACCACCACGCGTAGCTGATGATCCGAATGGGCGTTGTCCGACTCTGCTCGAATTGTCAGATGAGTCTCACCGGGAGTAAGATGGTTCGCTACCTGTAAATAATCGCCATGAAGTCTGACCGATCAGTTCTAGGGAGCTGTTGGGACTCACTCGAAGCAGATCTCCATCCATAACAAATTGTGACTCGTTTTCTAGAATCCGGAAATGAACGGGCAGAGCGGAGCTGGTGAACGCGGACGCTCTGAAGCCATACAATAAAGAGGTAGACGAAGAGAAGATTAGCGTAATTACGCGCTGACCTCAGCACGACACTTCCGACGGCTTTCTCGGTGGAGATGTAAATGGTCGACGGCAGTGGAAGGAAGCGTAACGAAGTGTCGCCAACGATTTCGATGTGCAGTATGGCGGATGTCTGTAAAGTCTAAGGACTCCTTTTAGGACCTCCCAAATCGAATAATACTTCTTTTACGTACCTTTCTCTTGAATACCGTACTCTGATCCTCGGCAATCACCAGCAAATCAAACGGTCCATCTTGTGCTGTGAGAGGTGTCAGTGCAGAAACCACTCCTGTCTGAAAGCTGTCTTTTGGCCCCCAATTACCTTTCACGGTAAAATGCACCTCACCTGCTCGTTAATCGAGAATTTACGGTCTTGTGTCAGCTGGTCAGCAGGATACTCAAATCGGTAGGTGATTTGCCCTTCCAAGCCTGGATCTGGATCTCTTGCATGAAGCTCAGCCACTACGGCCCCGGCACGGATGGGCGAATTTAAGTATGACTGTATAGTGTTTGCTGAGAAAGAAGTTGAATCATCTTCATAGACCAAGAATGATGGTGATTGCCAGCCGTCGTGTCTAGCCGATTTATATTTCTACGAACCTCGCTCCCTTCCACACAGCGTTGAAGGAGGCAACGCTGCGTTATATGTCTTCTGCATGTTCTTCTGACGCAATGCCTACGAGCGCTTAAGGGAATGCGTGCTTTGGCCATGCAGTGGTCAGCGTTCAGTTCGAACAATTCGAAAGATTTTACGAATCCCACCCCATTTTAAAGGGCCTAAAGGGCCTCGATACGACTCCAGTCAGGTGAAACTCTTTCACAGCCCATCATCCCCTATCACTCGCCTGCCATGCGTCATTCATGGGCGATTCTATAGTATTTTAATTCTAAGACCCAGGCGACCCACAGCCAGCGCTCGACACTTTTCCTATTTTCGCCCCCTAAATACGACTCCCCCCTCGTTTTTTTTTATTCTAGACTGTTGTCAACGGACGTGGTGACATGATGACATGGCTTCAAGATCGCGAAGGTCGGGAATTATGAGCCCTAAGGCGTAAGCTTTCGCGTGCGGGTGCGAGCCGGCATCCGGGGTGAGGCGACAAGAAGGTCGGCGTTATGTGATGTGTGTTATAAGAATCACCAGTTTGAGTCGATGATTCGCTGGTTTAGAAGAGATAGAAAGCAATCTATAATTGAGTGGAATTCAAGACAAAAAAACAAACTTTTGTGCTGTGAATATCGTGATTCACTTGTCGCGGATGCGACGGTGGCCCGCTGGGCGCACCGCGCGCCCCGGCCCACTTGCGCTCGGTTGCCAACGCGCTCCAGCGCCATTGGCCCCGCCTCCCTGCGGTCGAGGCCAGTTAGTCGGCGCTACGCGCACCGTCCTAGCGGCGGTGCTCGTAGCTGGCCACCGGTGGCAGGTCGGTGTTCACCGGGCAACGCGATGAGGCCAGCTAAGGCGAAGGGGCACGTCGCTCCGTAGTCCATGTTGGCGGAGCGCCTGTCATCCCAAAGCCGGTCGTGTCCTTCCCCCTGCTCCCCGTCTGGGAGCAGCCCTTACAACATCCCAGATAGGACACGTCGGCCGCATGGAGCCCCCAGAAGAAGCCGAGCCAACGTGGGGGTCTAATACGTCGAGTCAGCTGGTGGGGCTCACCTCTGAGAGAGGTGACCCCGGGAGTTCGAGGAGTATGGTGAGTTACTACGTCATAATAAATGTTAGTAAATGTAATTGTGTTTTCTATGTATTATATGTGGGTTTACCCTAATTATATCGGTCTGTTGTGTGTCACTCGGGTTTAGTAGGGCTGTTTACCTAGGTCAGCCCGTCGGCCACTAGTGAGTAGGTTGAGCTGCCGACGGGCGCCCCCTGTGTCCCCGGGGGGAAGTTGGGTCCGCTCCTCCTGGTGGGCGCTCAGGAGGCAGCGTGGTGGGCTGATGGGCAGCTCGGCGGGAGGTCGAGTGTCGGGGAGCAGATACACCGTTCGCGACACCACTTCTTGAGCGGGTCCTGACACGATCCTTACGAGCATCAATTACAGTGACACCCCAACTGATTCTACAACATTTGATTCTGCCACGAAATGACACACTCTGACCCCAGAAAGCGAAGAAACCCCTTTCACCCCTTCAAAAAGCACGATTCCCCCAATTCCTACCATCTTAACGTCCTAACAAGTCCCTAAAGATGACCCCTCAACCAAAATCACAAATACCCTCCCGCTCAGATTTCTACACGGACGGTTCACCGATATTTAGGACGAAATCAAATGCGAAAAATCACCTTGTCAAAAAAGGGTGCGGAAGGATTCGTGCCGTGAACGGCGATGCTTAGCCGAGCGACTGACGTCTGTTTAGGATCTCCATGGTCGAACGCTTCAATGTTAAGGTCGTAATGAGACTCGGTAAGTGCTGCGATGGTCTGCACCACGCCCGTGTGGTAGTCGACACCGAACACTGCTGGAAAGAAAGTTGTCTCATAAGTTGCGCATAATGCGCGGGTGATGAGCACTTACCACTGGGCGGATTAATGGCGTAGTTGACATCGCCATTAATGCCTGAATCGGCGTCGGTAGCCTGCAGAGTGATGACATCGGAACCAACTGGAAGATCGCTTGGGAGGGAAATGTGGAACTGTGAGGCCGAAAATCGGGGAGCGTTATCGTTGACATCAGTGACAATCACGACGACAGAAGTGTAGCCACAGGTGCCCGGATTCACCGAGAGACAGGCACGGATCTGCAAAGGATAGCATTGGAGAGCAGGGACATATCCAGAAGCTGATTGTGAGTGCGACCTCACCTTGAACTCGTAGTTTTTATTGGTCTCATGATCGAGCACAGCTTCACTGGTGATCTCGCCGGATATCTGGTGAACCCGGAACGGAAGCGAAGAAGCGCTGAAGGAGCCAGGGAGAAGCTCGTATTGGAGGGTGACGTCATCGGACGACAACGCCACATGGTAGGCCTTAAGGATCACGTAGAGGTGAAGATGATCAGGAAGGAAAACGTTGGTACGCCCAGAAAAGCCACACTCACTCGAACCACACCAACAACAGACGGTGGTCTGTTTTCTGGAATACTGAATACGTAGCGATTTCTTTCGAACCGTGGAACTCCTTCGGTCCTGCCTTTCCTCGAGTCTAAGCGCACTGTAACGACGGTGTGGGCCTGAATGGGAATGTGTTGAAAGTACCGTTCACAAACCAGCGCATCTACGCGTGCATCGAATAAATAATAAATAAATAAATAAGTAAATAAATAAATAATCAAATAAATAAATAAAATTATAAATAAATAAATAAATAAATGTCGTAAATTTTCTGTATATATGTACGTAGATAGGCTCTCAATGTGTTTCGTAGGCTTTGAGTTAAAAATGTTAGGAGGCTAGAATAACAATTTCGCGGCCATTGTTTTCAAGAGTAAAGGAAGCTTTCACTACAAACTTACGTTTGGCGCCTGAATTAATGGTAGTGAGACACACTTACGCGACGCAATACTCAAAAAAATTCTCCGGGAGATCTGTGATTCACTCGAAGACGAGCATATAGATAGAGGGAAGCGATAATACTGGAGAGCCGAAACGGACGTCGGGCATGTTGTATGTCACAACCAATGATACTCAACATTCCGACGTCCTTATCGGCCTCTCATAAGTATAGCACTTCCGCCACCGGTCTCGTGTTCGCTCCGGCCCATGTATCTGAAGTCCTTGAGCGCTCTGGGTCATTTAGAGGAGGTAGTTGAAGTTATGTAATTTTCCAGGTACAGACACACACACAACCGGTTAACCGTTATGTATAGTAGATATAATATTTTTGAAATTTAATCTATTAGGGACAATCGACCTATTATTTGATGATTACCTTTCGTCCCTAAAAATTACCTTAAACAAAAAAAAAAAAAAAAAAAAAAAAAAAAAAAAAAAAAAAAAAAAAAAAAAAAAAAAAAAAAAATAAAAAAAAAAATAAAAAAATAAATAATAAAAAATAAATAAAATTATAACATTGAACAAACTTCTGTAGATATGTACGTAGATAGGTCCTCAAATTGTTTTGTAGGATTTGAGTGAAAAAAATGTTAGGAGTCTAGAATAACAATTTTGGGACCATTGTTTTTGAGAGTATTTGAGAAAGCTTCACTATGAGCTCGCAAATTGGCGCCCTCAATGAAAATGCAGGGAAAACTTTCGGGCAAGCAAGTATCTCAAAAATTCCTCCGCGGATGGGTGATCACTGGAACACGAGCAACTATATAAGATTATTAATAATATTTTTTGCAAATTTAATCATGTTAGGACACTCGACACTATTATTAGATTATTACCTTCGTTACCTAAAGATTACCTGAAGGCACAACCCAAGGTCAAACTGCTGTAATTTAGCACACGAAAATGAAAACAGGTGTGCGAAGCAGACCAGTAGTGAGGAAAAAAGGGGAAAGAACCTGCCGAAAACACTTCAATTGAGAGCTTCCTCCAGCTTGTGGCTGGATTGCGCCAAGGCCTCTTCTTTTTCCAAGACATGGAGCGCAGAGGAGAGGGGATGGTCGTAGTAAGAGCACAACAAGTAAAAGGGTGCAGACTTCCTTATATATTAGGTTGTCCCATAATTAGTGAATCACTTTGGGTATTTTTGAATTCAAATTTTTTTCTTTTTTATGTGGAGTCTTTGCTCATCCAAACATACATCTCTGTCATCTACAATGTATTGCCTATACAAGGAAATTTAGTTGCTGTCTTATCTCTAGAATTCCAGGAGCTATTGATCGAAGAAAGATCGGAAGTCGAGTTTGAGGTCATGTCACTTAGCGTAAAAGTTTCTTCCTGGAGAAGAGCGCTAGAGGTCAGACTGAGTTGTCTTTTGTTGCACGAGGATAGGGCCACATATAGGAGGTGAAAGAAGTGCTAGCCTGGAAGTCTCCAATTTTTTATGAATATTCTCTGCAAGGTGGGTCGAACGACCTCAGGAAAAAAGCAGACTTTGTCTTGCTTTACTTTCAAATTGAACGCGTCGCCATTACGCTGTAGATGTTGATCTTCTTCAGTGACCCTAGTATTACTGGGCGGCGGTTCCCAGCGTAAGGTCACTCTCGTGCTCATACAATATCTCGGAAGGGTCGGACTCAAAGGGGGTTCGGCTTTTGCTGTCAGAACTCCCGAACCCTTCATGCTAAGCTGCTGCTTTTGGAGATTTGCTAGTACACTCCACCCAGTCCAGAACCCTGATGCATATGCCGGATGATCACTGTAAGGAACTAAGAGATCAGAAGGAACATGATGATGTCAGATCGTGTGTGGAGCTGTTTCGGGCTCACAGCATACAAGATACAAACTAAATATTTTTAAAATCTTTACAACTCTACGTAGATGTCTACATTCCATCATTTTAACAAGTCGGACATGCTCTAGCAAATGGCGACAAGTTTGTCCAGATCCACCCTCAGTGGCGCTGGGTACAGCAGTGAGATTGCCAGTTGAGGGGTAGTTGGAGTGTGGGTCATCTTCAACTCAAAAAGCCAACCTCTCGATAGAGTGAATTACAAGCAGACCGTGGATTGAGGGAGCGTGCCCTCGCCTATCCTGCTGGTTGATTCTCTATGTTGTTGGGCGTTTGAAAGATCCTAATCAGAAGTGATTAAGAAGGGGAGCTCAAAAATAGGTTCCAGAAAAATTGAAGTATCAGCCACGGAAGGCAGCATGTACATGGGCCGAGTAATCGCTCAGGTAGGATAATGTGGATGCTACTTCGCAAAACATGTTTCATGCCTTCACCATTTTTCTTGGATTTTTAATAACAATAAATGTAAAGTGATTCACTAATTATGGGACAACCTAATATTAATCAGAATGAGTCGTATCGAGTCTTTGAAAAGGTCCCTCGTCTTCTTGAGCTTTGGGACAGACACTGCTGACCTTTCGTTACAGCTCTGTTTAAATTACACACTTGCGACAGTTCTCGCTAGTAAGCACCTTGGGTTAGGTCCTTGAAGACTATTTTCGCAATGTAGAAAATTCGGCACGTGGAAATTATGGAGCCTCTTAAGGCTGAAGTGATGGGCCTCACACAGCGGCAGAGAAAGACATGTATGAGTTTTGACAAGAATTTGAGCAAGACCCATTTTCTGAGAAGCAAACCTTGTTCGTAAATGAAATTGGGTAGTCAAAATGATAAAAAGTTACATTTTGGCACATATCAATTCGTGTTCGAAATATGTCACACTGCCCTTCAGTTCAAAACCGTAGTGATATACGCCTATTTCGGAATACTGAGAAGATCATCGAAACGCTTGCGCGCTCACCACAAGTGATGACGGCCAAGAAGAAAGAAAAAGCTTGTCTTTGTTTGTTAACTGCCCGGTAAACAAGAGGTGCGGACTTGAGTCCCGTCTGGGGCGACAGTTTTGTTCATAAACCACCATTTTTATGGAAAAGAAAAGGGGCACTTTTTTTCTTGACCGTCGTCACTTGTACGGTGTGGTCTGCACTCAACTCTCTTCCCATTTTCTGAAATAGAGGGTATGAATGCGGTTGGCCTGCACAATGGCTTGCAGCAGCTAACGGATATGAAAATCATTGATTTTATCCTATCACACAGGTACTAGCAACGAAAAGGGATAACGCCGCTTGGTTTAGCTGAAAGCTTAAAGGAGGAATTCACGATTAGAATGAAGGTCGAAGAAAGGGAAACTGACCTAGTTGAGGGACCCACGGACCTCCTGAGGGTGCGAACTGACGCGCAATTCGCATGGAAAAATTTGACCTCGGCGACCTATCATGCCTCAAAGCTGGCGGGTCCGGCGATCTCCGCCCACCGATCATCTGATCACTCGCCGTAGTTCAATACGTGGCGAGTGATTAGATAGCTGAGAGAGCGTAGTGTTGAAGAGGGCACAGCGATGAGAGTCGCATCAATGCTCGAATCAACGGGCAAGGAAGGGGTACCATTTCTCGGGTTCTGGGCCGTTTCTCATGGTTCTTCCTTCTTTCGTGTACCACTCACCATCCCTAGGTTAATTTGAAATGGGTGTTTTTCATCGTGAATTCGTCTTTAAGCGTTTGTAAAAATGGCCCTAAACGCGTTTTACGTGCGACAAGCTGCTGCAAGCGGCGCGCTTCCAGCTGTGCTACCTTAGCCTAATTATTAAGAAAACATGCACTTGAAGAAAACTTCTTTTGTCAGTTCTGAAACACAAAGGGTACGCATACAAAAGAATATGCGCAGATAAAGATCGTTCATTGTAAAAGAGAAAGCTAAGAGTTCTGTTGCAAGATTTGTGCCCTTTCCCCTTCCTTCACCACGTTCAAAAACTAGTCCTGTTGACGAGTTTACAAGTACTCGCTGTTATCCATATGGAATTACTCGCAAATCAAATCCGGCGTCAAAGATTTCCAACGTGTTTTCAGAATTTTCGCATTCTTCTGGAATGACAAGAAGATCTTCCCATACAGCAAATTTTTTTGAGCTTCTTACGCCCACCCTACACCTAACAGAAAAAGAAATATAATATTATTATTATATGTACACTTGACCAAACAAGGATTGTCACATAGCGCAAACGTTGAGAGGAACTATTCCTTTGCGGGATCCAATTATAGGTTATTTAACACCGATTGGCCGCCGAAAGGCCCAAATCTTTCTAGCGGATGCTGGAGTGTGTTTTCGCGAAGGTGGCCCAGGCTACGTGGAAATGCGGTTCGAACCTGGTCTTTCAATTTTTCACACAACATTGCAAATTTCGATTGGAAACAATCTGTACGCTGTTTTTTAGTAGAAGGGGAAAGGAGGCGAAACCCTCTTAAAATACTCAAGATGCATATTAGGTTTGGCCCAAGACAGCGTGGTAGACATCATCTCCTTCCATTACTCTTCTAACACAGCTCTTTTTTGGAAAATCCTGATCAGAAGGTAAAATTGCGGATCTGGAACGCTTGTAATTTCTTGAACTATCTTTTTAGGTGGACAACTACTCAGTAGAGAAGTGATGGCAGGCATCTTAACCCCCATAAGGAGCTCATTCCCGTGTTTATTGTCGTGGCGCAAGAATAAGCCGATCAAAGTGGATAATCACTCCATTTTCAGAAAAATTCGCATGTTTTCGGGAAGCAAGGTTATTTTAGCCCTGCAAAATGGGCCCAAATTATGCTCTTAAAGCTCTTCAAATACTGGAATGTTTCCATAGCAAACCATGCATATAGTAAAAGGCTAGTTACATCAAAAAGCTGATCTTACAAGTAATAACAACAATAATGGTGCCCCGGTAGCGTAACTGGTAGCGCACTTGCCCGGAAAGCGAGAGGTGCGGGTTCTAGTCCCGCCTGGGGCGAAAGTTTTGTTCACAACCCAGCATTCTTGTGAAACATTCGCAAGGCGAACTGCGGCCAAAAACAGCAGTTAACAAACAAAAACAAGTCAAAATAATAATATAACAATAATAAAATTAATAAGGATAAAATATAAATATAAATATAAAATATTTTAAACATAAAAGCTCACCAAAAGAAGCAGTTCGCATAAATGAATCATGGGCATTCAACTCATCAGATTACCGAATATGATTTAAGGCATGAAGAGCGTCAGTGCCACCTGTTGGTCGCCGCAGTTGTGAGGGTCCGCACCACAGCGGTTGTCTCGTGCCGGGTCTGAGGGTACGCCCCTTTGAAGGGTTTCGGCGTCCCAAATCGAGGACCTAATCGACGACGAAATACGACGGACCTCAAATCCGCCGAGGCAAGACGGTGAAATGACAGTGAGAGTCGGGTCAGATGAAGGATTACGTGAGTTGAAATGGGGCACTAGCGCGACCACAATCCTTGAGGAGTGAACTGAACTGTGTGAAAGTCGTGTTGTTCCGTCAATGAGGCGCCATTGAGCTTCTTTTCATTTCGGACGAGTTAACGTGCCGAGGGAACTGCTCTTCTTTCCGGAGCCACAAAAACCGGTGTACAGCCGGTCTCTAGTGAATTGTGATCGGATCCGGACAGACGATTGACCTCATGGAACCGTAACGCAGAAATTGCGGTGCGACAGGTGATTTTTACGGGAATGGGCCAACGGCAACGAGTCGGCAATTACTCAGCGGCAATCGTCGGCGTGAGCGTTGCCAAGGCACCAGACAAGCGCTAACTGCTCGAGACTTGAACGTTCAACCAAGACGTACGCGCATAAGTACTTCCGATTAAGAATGTTCAAAATTGCTAATGGAAAAGCCGTAAGAAGATAATCTTCACCCACCGTACGTAATCCGTTCGTGGCAGAAACCTCGAATGTGTGATTGCCGTTGCCAAGTTGTTCGGCATTTGGGCCCACCGAGATCTCTCCCATATCTGCATCAACCTTGAACTTACCATTCATCTGAAAAGTGAGTTTACTCAAAAACCTTTCTGAGGACCTCCAACTAATTTCAGCCATTCCTCCTTTACCATTAACTCCTGACGTGGAGTTTATAACGAAAAAGCAGCCCGTTAGAAATCAAGGTGGAGGTGGCAATGAAGCAGAGATGAAGAAAAGACCACGAGAAACGGCCCAAATCCAGAGAGATGGAGCCACTTTCTTGCCAGTCGATGTCCGCTTTGATGCGGCTCTGATCAGGGTGCCCCACCAAAGTTAAGGCCGATGTCAGACTTTGCGAATCGCGCGATTCGCTAGCGTCTGCGGTCGCGTCGCGGCCAGTGAATCACTCAATTGGCGCGGTCGAGTTTTCTTATGACCGCGGGTGCATTCAATTATACGCAACACTGACTGTAAATAGAATGCGCTCCGCTCTTGAAGGCAGATTGTACGATGAACTGTTGGCCGTTGGAAATGTAGGAGAAGAGATGCTAACATGCCCAGTGGAGAAAGCAGAACAGGTTCATCATTTTCCCGGTTACTTTTGCCGGGTGGACGTCTCATGGACGCTGACATCATCAGCTTGGATTTTCCGCTGGAGCAGACAATGAATGGGCGGGAGGCACGAAGGCGCTCACAGGGAGGTCCACTTCGCTGCAAGGCGCATCCTTCACCGGAAGACTCACGTCTGGGGACGCACCCTTCCTTGGTGGGAACATTCACCAGTCTTCATTACCCATTTTATCGTGACACGTGCCTCTGAATTAATCGCTCAAACTCAAGTGACTGATTCTGAATGGACGTACCTTACGGTCAATGCCGTAGAACTGAGTGTTAGGTTGAGCCTCTACTTTGCCTAGAATATCCCCCTCTTGAGGCGTTCCGAACACTTCGTAATAGTAAGACGATTGGACAAAATCGAACGGTTTCTGAAAAGGTTTGTTCTGCTACATGAGCTCTTATAAACAAAAAACACTTGTAAATACCTTGGCATTTTCAGCTACTTCTGTGGCAAGCCGTCGCAACTTCCTCCAGAGCCTTCGTCCGTGTATTCTTCCTCAGTCTCCTCGTAATCCGGAGACGTGCTGGTCGTCTTGACTTCTGTACTCAGTTCCTCTGCGCTTATAAGTGTAGGATGCACATGTTTCACAATTTCGCGCGTTGTAGGAGAAATGGGGCGTCTTGTCGTTGTGAACCTTCGGAGTGGTCGTAGTGCGCGGCCGAGACGTCGTAAATGGTTTTCTGGAGGTGGACGTGCTTGATTTCGGAAATTTGGAGGATAGAATGATTCTTTCGCCTTTGGTAATTCCCTGCAAGAGCAGCGAAGGTTCGACGGTTGCTGAGACCACTCCATTCATCTTCTTTGATTTCATCGTTTTATTAGCTGCCAAATTTACTACGGACTTCGGAACCAGGATGTCGACCGGGATTTCAGAAGACCTGAATGGCACATCTCAGTATTATGCACTATAATTAGCTAACAAAGAAATTAAACAAGCATGGGCCTCCTGCCAGTTGAAGACCCCGTACAACCTCGCCAGTTGCAAGAACGACAAGACAGCCGACTCACCAAAGCCCGGTTCCAACGTTTCATCTGAGTCCAACAACATCTCTTGTGTGACAACCAAAAAAACAAGATCTGGCAGAAAACAGAGATGGGTCGGTAAGAGACAAAGCCCCACAACACACATCCTCCCCGCGAGGTAGTACTCAGTACCCGCGGCTCGCTTTTGCGATCGCTCTCTATCTACAACGTAATTCACGATCTACCCCTCCTCCTTCCCCTTGAGGGGCCTCGGAGAAGGCCCTCTGAATACCACAACGCTCGCGAAACATGCACACAGACCTGCGCTCTCGCGACGCCACACCAAGGCCAGCACCCGGAACCCCCCCACCCACATCATCCTGCACTGCCACACTCTCCAAACCAACAACGACCACTACAATACCAACGCACTCACCCCACCCCACCGCCCTCACACACCGGCCCATGAGCAAGTTACTAATTTCCAACCATCGAGCTGATGAGACACCCTCAAGAACGGAAATCCTTCGTACTGTCGACGCAAATACAGAGCCCAACTGCTTCAGTTTTCTTGAATGAACATAACCTACAACATTAAAGCCTTCTAATTTCGATCTTCGTCCAACCCAAACACACTTTACCACGTCGAAAACCTGCAAGCATCGCGCGCCCCCCCTCACAATCCCATGAACATCCCAAAAATAATGATAGAAAAACCCCCATCTTGCCGCAGCTCCGACAGTGACTTATAGCTCAGAGAAAACAGCTTTCTGTGAACATCAGGAGCGACGACAACTGATTAATGAGAAACTAAATAGAAGCACAGAGGAGCCTATTGGCTAGAACAGATACGTCAGAGAGCTGAAATTAACACAGTCGAGCAGCACACAACTCCACACACGACATTTACGCATCCCCCGAAACGCACACTCCTGATTCGAGGCCACTCATCAAAAAATTAGAGATCTTCAGTAGACTGAAGGAAACCAGCAGCCCCTTCAGCCACTGGTAGTTGGCTATACCCTAACTATAGATCGCTTTTATGTAACTAAAGCTGTTGTGCCTCGAAAAGGAACGACCTTAGACCTTTGCAGACATCAGTCTCCACAAGGAAACTCAATGCAAACGGTGGGGACACGGTTCGTTCGCCGTCACAGAGAAGCCTTCAACAACGACAATGAAAAGTACTTTGTCGAACGTATATACTAAACCATGCGAAATCCGATGTCGCTACAGATATTTTCACCGTCTTTCAGGCCCACTTTGGACGAATGCTCGAAAAGGACTTGAGGTGTCTCCAGAAGAGACTTGAACGAGGACTTGGTCGCTCAGGACATACAAACGCCAGCTCGGAAACTGAGACTTTCCGGCGAGAAAATATTCCTGTGTTAGAAATTGTACTTGTACGTTCCTTAGCTAGCTGTCGTACTCAACTTACATGTAAACCGCTACTATACTTCGTCGATATCCCTGGCCCGAACGACCCCAACAATTCCTTCCGGAGGAAATTCTTCTGACAGCAGAAAAATGTATCTGAATTATGTGAATGTGAGCTGTGCCATTTATATCCGATCTTTGCTATTCGGGCGTATATTTATGTCACCGTGCCGGCTAGGGGAGTAATGACAAAACATTTGCCTTTGCGAAGTGCATGCAGAGAATCTCGCTGCCGTACTCAGTCTTCCAGGACTGGATCTAGGTAGGTATCCTTTTATGGAGCCACCCTGTGGTGAATCAAGCAATGGGAACAAACACGCATATAAAAAGCACTAGTTGGCATGTTGGGTGGATCACGCAGAGGTAAGCAAACCAGCCCTTTTGGCGTTTCGGCTGGGACCGTATGCTGAATGTTGGGGAGGGGATGGGGTCCCCAACGGTCGACGGTTTACTTCAACTCGGTTGGTACGATAGGAGAGTACTGACGCAAGTGGTGCAGCTGGTCCAGCAGCTCCGCCAGAAGGGCTGGTTTGCTCACCCCAGGACTAAGCCTTGGAGAGGGGACGGACCCGTCCTCTCTTAAGGCTTAGTTCTGAGGTAAGCACCAAATTGTGGCGGTTCTAAGGACCGAGTTGAAGTGGTCCGTCCACCGTCGGGGACTCCATCCCCTCCCCAACATTCAGCATACGGTCCCAGCCGAAGCGCCAAAAGGGCTGGTTTGCTTACGTCTCGATCAACGCATGCGTGGCGCATACAGAAATTGGTTGGCGCGATTTAACTCCCCATAGCTATACATCGCTTTTTAAGCCATAGCGAGCCAGGTGAATGAAGCAGGTGCTCGGTAAGGAGTCAGCCGCCGCTTTCGCACTTCTCCAAAAAATTTTGCCGTTGGCACCGCCCATTTCGGCGCACGCCCGCCCACTGTGGGCGAAGCTCCGCCCAGCTGATGTGTGTTTTGTACTTCTTGACCCATGCCCACCCATCCCAAACTTGACCCGGACCCTGTAGGTTGTTGTTCAGGTAATACCGAATTTCGTGACAGACGAAGAAATGGACAGACTGACAAACAGGCAGACTTAGCGCATTATATGTACTAGGGATTGCTGGCTTGCCCCCCCCCTCTATTTTATTATAGAGGGATATTCAATGAGAAGACCACACTTATTCTGAGCACAAGCCCGACAAGCATTAAAAATGCAAACTTTTAGAAATTCACATACTTCTCCTTCTCGAAGGTAGGACGATTGTCGTTTTGGTCGAGTAATTCCACATTGACGCGAACTCGAGCGCATTTTGTCAGATGAGATGAACCCTTCAAAAATTGAATGTGAAGATATCACAAATCGGAGAATAACCCGAGAACTGACATGAATTTCAGCAACGAGTTCGAGGTTGGTGAATAATTCTCGATCCATGATCCGGTTATCGCGAATAACCACTTCGCCAGTTTTTTGTCGAATCTCAAAGGTCCCATCAGGATCCACCATATCAATCAATGTCCACTAAAAAAGTACGAACTCATACTTTGCGTTCTTCCAGGAAAAAAAACGAAACCCACCTTCTTCCTGTTCAGCACCTTCAGAGTGGTGACCAACGTGCCGACTTCACTATTCTCTGGCATTGATACACTAATAGCGCACTTCTCGAAACGAGTCGAGGACTCGTTGTGGCGAGAACTTTCTGAGGTTATTATCGGAAGCCTTGTACGAGGTCTCGGAGAAGCTCGAGGAAGCTGAGATCCCACCAACGGATGGTGGGGTTCCACCAGAGGGCTGAGCTCCTCGGATAATGGCAACCTGTTCTGCTTCAAGGCGTCGTCTTCTGGCTCCACGGAGATCGGTAGCGCACGAGACTTCTGGAAAACCGCGGATTGTAATTCGGATTTTGTGAAAATACCCGAATCGGAACCGGGTCGCATGACTCTTGGTATTAGGAGCTATAATAAGTACAAAGGAAGCATTCTAGGTGGTCTTGACCATTTAAATAGAAATGTTACCCTAGATGTGCCTTCAAGCGCTGATCTATGTTCTCCTTTCCAAATCTGCTAAACGTTTCCCAATGAAGTTCTAAAGGCCGAAAAGCTCATCGGTGGATGGTCCGGGCTCCTACGTAAGAGCCGTGCAAGTGTAAAGCGCTTACCTTATTTCCCTCAGAATCCCCGTGCTTGCCCTACAATATGCGAAAACCCTCCGAATTATCAATGCATTTCTCTTTTGACTCACCTGAATCAACGACGAGTGAGCTTTGGCTCGTTTTTTCTCTGTCCGTGTCTTTCCATGCAGATGAATCAACGTTTCGGAAGCACTGTCCTGACTATTCTGAAACACTGCTTATCAGTCTCGAAAGTGGCAAATGTATGATATTCCTCGGTCAAGTGTGCAGGGCTAAATCAGACTTCAAGTAGCGAATGTAATGATATCCCTCGTTCAAGAATGCAGGGCTCTTGTGGCTATCCCACAACGTGCACTGCCCGCTCGCCATACACCCATTTCACTGTCCTCCACCCTCGTTTAGATCAACAATTTCCAGATCAAATCGCAGGATTAAAAGCGATGATAATGAAATTATGGATGCCGAGTTGGCTGACCGCAAAGGGAACAAAAAGAAAAAAAGCCGCCACTGAAATCCTTAAAGGCAAAGTTCGGCTCAGACCCACCTAAGAAGCCCTTACCATGGCTAGAAGTGCTGGTACGCAAGTGCAAAGGTAGCGCCACCTTTCTACATCGAAAAGCGTCACTAGGACCCTAGGCGCCATGGACTTCTAACAGACTCCACCAAACTTAACATGGTCCGCCCACCGTTCGATATCTTGTCTGCGTCGCCACGTTGATCTGCTATGCTCTCTCTTCTCGGACTTCTCTACCACTCTCCGCGCTCACATTATCTCTCATCTCCCTGCCTGTCTTTTGAACTTCTCCACAGCATGGAGCAAAATGCTCGTATTTCCTGTGTATTTCAGGATTTTCTTTCCTTTTTTCTCCACTGGCGGTCCACCTTCCATCCCTACTTTCACATTTGAGTGGAATCACCCCATCAACAATTCTAATCCTGAATTCTTGCCTTCTAAGTAAGAATCCCTCTGTTTCCTCTTGAAGTGAAGGAAGGGTAGTGAATTGCTGCTCGTCCCAGCAAAAATGTGCAATCGAGTATCACAATTTCAAACTGAGCCAAAAATCCTACATCAGTGTAAACAAAGAAATACAGTAATTAGATGAGCCAAGCAAATAAATCCAATCAAAAGAGGCAGCATTAATTTCGAATTGCGGGGCAGTTACACGCAATCGTGCAAGGACCCGCATCGAAATACGCGATCTCCACGGCAGATCTGCCGCTACGCCCAGTTTGAAGGCGTTCAACTCCCTTTCCGCAGCTTTCGAAAGTGAGTTTTTTGTTCAGTCACACTTCATATGTTCTTGACTAGGGCTAGCGCATCTTTCACCCCATTAGAATCGAAGGTAAGAACCCAGCTGGGACTGTTGCTTCGAAGCTATTTCCACGTCTGCAGCGGCTCCCATCATGAACGCAAGCCTTAAAGGCAGCGATTACGATAAATTCAAGAAGGGTTTAGTGTGACGTGGTGGTGCTCAATGGTACGCCAGTAGCGAAAAAGCAGAAAAAATCCGTCAAGAAAACGCAAAACGGGACCCCTTTTTTGGCCGTTGGTTTTCACTCATGAACAGGTAACAGCTCAGAAAGCGGACGTATGAACGAGTTCACCGCAACGCGTTTGGTGGCACCATGCCAAACCACGCTCCAATCGAGTTGCTCCAGTTGTGCCGCTGCTGGCAACGCAGCTCGTCCAAATCACCAACTAAACTAGTGGGCGGAGCGCTTTCGAAGTCCTGCTCAGCAACCAGCGCACCTTTCGTCGTGAAAGCGCCACACCTCGCTTCCCTGGCAGCCAAGTAACTGATTCGTGTGGTGCGCAACAAGATTATAAGTTCAGGAACATAGGGTGTATACCGTAACCTTCTCGACGTTGCACTGGGGCGCGCATTCTCACGTGTCATCGATTTTCTCGTCTTCTCTGCACCCTCTCAACGAAGAGAGAATGCGTCGAGCAGGCCCGCGCAGAGTACTAAGCGCCGTTTATGTAGAAGGTGGAGGACACAACGCAAGCGGCTGTCGCCGCACCTCGCTTTACCGTAACCGCTTCCTTTAACCAACGAACGCAAACGCGACAAGCGTAAATGTGCGCAACGTCGCACAATAACCTCCTGCTCACACCTCCTTCTATCCATTTTGAAACACTGTAGCTGAAGTTTTCGTAGCCAAGACCTAGCCACTTGACCAATGATCCAATAGAGTTATTTACCTCAG
>MU870779.1:1469-13683 GCA_036418205.1 Ostertagia ostertagi | reverse complement strand
CAAACCTAACCTTAGAAAAACAACATGTTCGTCTCAGCTACAAGAGATCTACCTGCAAGGAGTGAGTTGCCTTGCAGGGAGAGTCGAATGTGTATAGATATCCTTACCCCCTTACCTCTAACCGTAAGTGATTCTCCATATTCCGGTCATATTCCAAAATTATATGATTGATTCTAATCCTTGTAAAGATTCTGACGCAATTGAGGAAAACTCACATCCATACAGCGCTCCCACACAGCACTCATCCTTGTCCACAATAACGAACGAAATGGTGGCTATCTGTGGAAGTACATACATTCAACGCCTTGTAACGCTCGCGGACGGTCGCATTTCCATCGCTCTCTTAGTTGGTTGAAATCTGCGGTATTTCTTTTTATTAATTGATAAGATCCACCCTTGCTTGTGGTCTGTTTCAATTGATCGTTTCTTCTACTCAATTTTTTTGTCATCCTTATTTAGTACAGGTCCGCTTGGGGTGATCCGTGCGCCGCGTTCGATTGATTGTTGGTCATCATGTGCTTTGGTCCCATTATGCCGCGACGATCCGCACGACAGGGCAACAATATGCATGAGACAACTAATGACTCAATGAGTAACGCCTCTACAGTTCGCTCCGACCAGGTAGTAGGTACTAATCCAGCAGATGTGGATTACTCGCAGTTGTCTGCTAGGGAGATTTAGATGCAATTCTACAACGCAATAGAGATCCACAAATCGATAAAATGGTGAGGGCCCTTGCGGCCAAATTACCTGAGGAGATATCCAGTGGGATCGAGGCTGAGAAGCGGGCGCGCAGCCTTGTCATCGCCGGGCTACCTGAGGCTCCTTCTGAGCTGCAACCGTCTGCTAAGCAGGCGGATCTAGAGGCTAAGGTTGCTAGCCTTTTAGCACTCTCGAGGCACGGTCAACCCTACGTTACTACTAACAACGGTACCTGGTTGAGTTTATAGGAGGGGGGGGTCGTATCCGCTTCAGTCGCGTGAAATTACATGTGAGTTTGTGGTGAAAGTGGAGTTTTCACGAGTAGTAGGCTAGGTGAGTTGGGAGCGCACCCCCGCTCGACGGCAATTTTGGAGGAAAAAGTGGGCGGAGTTTGGTGGGTTGAGTGGTACCAGAATTAAATACTATAGAGAGGATGATGGTGGTCGAGGTGTCGAAAAGGGGGTCGTATCAAGTCCACCTTGGGGGAGGGGGTCGTAAAAATTTTTCAAAAAGTAACAACGATAGGACCGAGTTCTTTAAGGTCTTTATAAGAAAAAGTATGACAGCTACAGAGCGCAAGCAACATTATGACCTCATGCAGGAATGTAAGAAGCGCAATGAGCAAGCCCAAGGCCGCGCCTGGGTAGTTTACCGAGGCGAATTGAGGCTAGCCCAGGACCTACCCAGGGCGCAGGCTGCGGGAAACGCCTAACCGGTCATGGTTTCCTCAAGGGTTTAGATTGTTTACTGTTTAATTCAAGGAGTCTCTCAAATAAGATACACCATCTTCACCTTTTGCTTAGTACCTATGGGCCGGATATATTATTCATAACGGAGACTTGGCTTTCGCCTAAAATTTCCGATTCCGAAATTATCACTAGTCTCCCATACAAGCTATTCAGATATGATCGTATGCACCGAAAAGGTGGTGGTGTATGTTGTCTGGCTAAAGACGGCTTGAAAATTTCACCATTACTAGTCTCCCTGAAGGCAAAGTCTGGTATTCTGTGCCTTGATGTTATTGATTCATTGCTTCCAAAGCTGTTAAAATTGTCCTTTTTTATCGCCCTCCCGATTCTTCTGTGAGAGACGATGAACACCTTGTCGATATCTTGCTAGAGCTCTCCCTTTCGTATAGATATTTTATCATACTAGGAGATTTTAAACCTTGATACTGGAAGACTTCCATGCCCAAAAATGCCTTGCCTTGGAATTCACTAGAATTTTAAGTTGTGAACTCACCCACCATGTCTTGGAACCTACTCGAGGCGATTCAATATTAAATTTAGTCCTATCGTCTGCACCCTCTCTGAGAAAGCGTTTCGATTCAGCCGCCCTTTGTGTCCTCTGACCACAACAGTATTGCGTTCCAAATTGAGCTGACTAAACCCGAGTTAAAAAAACTACCTCTTCCTGATTCACAATAAAACTGACTTTCGTGGATTGTCTTCATACTTGGACTCGGTTAACTGGTGGGATGCCTTGTGTTGTTATGCTTCTGTAGATGATCTATACAGAAAATTCTGCCGTGTTCTATACATGGGCTTGGCTAGGTTTGTTCCCTTCCATTCAGCAGAGCCACAGAGGGTACGTTACCCCGATCATATACTGAACCTAATGTCCCAGAAGCGTAGATTATTCAGTACGCTTTCAATCCTTTGGTGAACCCCTCCTACATTAAAATTTGCTCTGAATTGGATCGTCACTTGAGAAGGTTCCTGAGCAACAGGGAAAAGCGCACTGATAACTATGTCAGTAATAAAGCAATATTTTCCTAATTACAAGCGAATAAAAGCCGTCGAGTTGGAAATCGTTATCGCGAAATTGAGGTCAAAGTTCCATGGCTTAGCAACTAAGTTCGAATGTACGCTCTCATAAGATCTCAGAGGGGTATATTGCTGAATCTTCAGGCAGGGTATATTGTCTCTGATATCTTCTTAAGCTCGTCACGAGCGTTGTTGAAGCATAGAACTTTGTTGTTTTTTGTTCTCGAATTTTAGGATGGAGGCGTTTGGTCGGGTAGTCATAAATTGCTTCGATCCTTTCAGGCTCTGAAGAAGGCGACCCCGCCGAAACGTAAGCCAATAAAGTCTGCTTAACAACCTCGTGGAGAGCTTACAGAAGATATCAGCCATCAATATACCAGCCTGACAACAGAGCGCTTCATATATAGCAGGGATAATGGGATTTCCTGTCAAATAGTTCACCACTTTCGCAGCTGTAGGGTTGTGAGTGTTGAGTCGCCGTGGAATCTGTTCCTGAAAAGTGTAACAACCTCCAAAGTAATCATCATCAACATCAATCAACACTCCATTGTTTCCATTACTAACGGCATCAATAGGGAGAAAGGGAGAAAGAGCAGCTTGTTCAACAGTTTTCCCTCAGAAGTGCGCTTTTGCTATGTTTTTATGTCCAAAAATTTTTGCTCCCCTCACTGAACACATAAAAACCAGACATGCATCAACACGACCGGATGCGGTGGAATGAACGAACTTTGCGAAAGCAGGATGGAGGTATTGCTGGCACTAGAATGTATTGTATTTTCTGCTTAGGCCGGCCAGTCTTTTAGTAAAGGGGTCATATCTTACCAAAAAAGATCTGCGGGTTGCGGTTAGGCTCCGAACCGTAATTGAGCGTGACTGAGCAAGCACCACAGTAAGAGGCAAAACCACACCCCGTATTTGATTGCAGTGGAGGTGGTTGTCCGAAGTAAACTCGCCGACTGCCAAGCGATTCACTGGAATCGGTGTGTTTTGATCAGCTCTGATTTGTAATAGTGATTTCGAAGGGAAGCATTACATGAAAAACACATGAACAAAACCGGAACAACTAGTTAGCTCTTCGACAATAACCAGTCCTCAGCCATGCCATCCCCAAAGCCTTAACCTTCCCGGCCGTGAGTCATGGAAATTGGTTTCGTTATCGGAGGTCATTTTTTAGAGACGATCTCGAACCTCCCATCGTAATACTGTACCGCAAAACCAGCAGAGCCTCTATTTAAAAGCTTAAGGCATCATAAAAAGAGATCAAGAGATCAATTCACCACTCTTTCAAGTTTTTTGGATCGCCAGGAATGCGGGCCTCTTGGCAACCAACATCGGGTGACACGTGGCATTGTTCTTATCTGTTTTAGGCAAAAGCACTTGCTCTAGCGCACTGATGGTGTGATGGGCGGAAGGCAATAGCAGTCGGTTCCGGCAGCGCCAGTTCTTTGAAGAACCGCTGGCGCTATCTTTCATAGCGCCCGGCAGATACAAGAACGTACAACTTTCTGCTTCCACACTGCTGCACCGATAATGTAGGGCAGATTAAGCAAGCTGACGGCGCAAAGAGACGAAATTTTCAATTTAATTGTGCATTCCATGTGAATCATACAGTTCAGAGCTGGATTGTATAAAGGAATAAAAATATTGCAACACTTATGTTAGCCAAAGAGGCATACTCAAAACATCAGGAAAAGGGCCTTAGGAGTGAAGCGCTGAACAGCAGTGAAAAAGCAATGGGAAACGCTATTATAGTGGTGGGCTGCTGCCTGAGATTCCTTCAATTTTTATACACGTCGCATAATTAACATGCAACGTGGTGGTTTGAATGCTTTATAGCATTTAGCATTTGAATGCGATAGATGACAATATTCAAGGAATACGCAAGCATATGATTCCGTTTTGCCACCAAATTGAATTGTTTGCTGGTATTTGCAATTGAAGATATGGTAGTATGATATGATAAGATATGAACATATGGTGGCAAAGGATATCGCAGCAAAGGATATGGTCGGAGCCAGTATCCTTTGCTGCGACTTGCGTGTCGGTTCGCACCGTGTTAGTTACCCCTCGCCCGTCTTTCCACTGGGTAAGTTTTCCCTTATCCGACCTTCGGCTTTGTCGGAGAATCCTCCTTCAAAAAGGTTTTCTCTAGCTGATTCAAGAAGACCCGGAAATTTTTTCTTGGCAACACCGTCAAAGGAATCGTTGATTGGTAGGGGTTTATTTATTACAAACAGAGACAATTTGTTTTGTCAGTTAAATTTCGATTGGCGAACCAGCAACATACCCGGAGTGGCCGTATTCGCTCCTATGTTTTCGCAAGTAAACGATCGGTAAGGCAACAAGTGGATCACCATAGTGAGAGAATGAGCGAAGCGAAAGGAAGGAGGGGCGGAAAGAAGTATTCGAAATCGATTTTTTTAAATAACAACTTGGATTCATTTTCTAAACTGGTTCCAGAAAAGGTACTCAGCCCTCCAACTTGAAGTACTTGCATACGTAGGTGATGAGGGACGTTGTACTAGATGAGTGATGTTTAATATCTGCTTTCGGTGCCATTGTATTAAACTTTGTAACTTTTCTTATATCGGAATTTCTTTAATGCTGTATTTACAACAGTTGCCCCCCCCCCCACTGTTTTGAATCACCTGGCATGGAAATGAATACCTCTCTCTCAGAACTGTCCGATCTCAAACACAAAGAGTGATCGGTTGTCAGTTCTCAGAATGTTTTCATCTCCTGGCTTCATCTGTCGTGTCAAAAATGTGTAACCAGGCGTTGAGATTGGTGACGTTTCCAGGGGTCCAGCGAAACGGCTGATGCATTCTGATATGACGTTCCAACCTTGCGATTTCGACGTATGTCAGAAAGTGATGTCCTTTGAAAACAAGGTTCGGGTTTAACGGAACCGCCATATTTGTGCGAGCCGCAACAATCTACACCCGTCACGCGTCACATTATAAGTCACAGATGCAAGTCGAGGTGTCTGTGCTGGCGGTGGTGTCATCGTTTGAAATGTAGCAGCCAGTCACTGCAAGTAGCGAAGAGCACAGCAGCATGACCTTCTGCGTGCGAAGATCACCACCTTTCGGAGCTCGCTCCGGGTGTGAGCTCTGTTCATTCAGTGGAGACTCCGTATTTGGCTGATACCACGCCCTTTTCCTATCCATTGCGCCCTGTCAAAACGGTCAAAACGTCCATTTCTGCAACAAGATCCATGGTGTATTCATTCACGTTGGCACTCAACCAGTGTTGGATATGTTTGTCCAAGTCTGTAAATTCTCGATAGCTTGGAGGGCTTGAACCATGGCAATCTCACGCACTGCTTTCTTCTATAAGTATTTCTCCTATAAGGTCGCCTAACATACGGCTTTATTACTGAAGAGATTGCAACAACTCCCTCCCTTCTCAGACAACCGATTCCCTTCTAAGTCCTGAATCATCCTTCACAAAAACTGATAGAAAACTCGACCATTGCCTGATCCGATTTTTTTCCTCTCTAAATAATCGTTATATTTTTTGAGATGTGTGTGAAATCTCTTTGTAAAAGCTTTGTATTCATCCCAGTTTCCGGATTGTCTGGCTTCGTTAAATGAACACTCTCTGTGCTCCCACATATTCTGCAAATGCTTGGGAAGGTAGATTGATTCACGCAAGGAACCTTCTTCCATGGGACAGTAGTAGTCAATCGCGGCATGCAAGACAGATAAAAAAAGCTCGTACTTCTCATTCACACTGCTTTAAGATTCAAGCAAGCGTACCCAGCGTATTTGAGCTAGACTATGACATAGATTTCCAAAATTACAATTGCAATACATCCGCACGTAAATGTAGTCAGAAGGCGAAGCTTTACTCATTACTTCAAATACAATACTATTGTGATCACTCAAACCTACAGGAGGAAACAACCTTTGAATCTCTTACCAAATGCGATGTGCTAGAGAAAATTAAATCAAAAATTTCGCCATCCCTGGTGAGTTCTCCTACATGTTGGATAAGGACTGTGACACTGAACTAGCTCATTTATGCAGACCTTTGTAGCTGAAACAGGGCAGTCTCCGACTAGTGACAAAATTCCGGCAAATTGAAATCACCCACGATCACACTATGCTTCTCGCATGATATCAAGTCACTGAGTGCTTTCACAAGTAATTCAGAATTTGCTTTGGAACACGAGGGTGCTCTGTAACCCTCTATCATTCTAAAACTAGAACCTTCACAAAACACGTCTGCACAAGGTATCTGAAGAAGTCCTCTACCGATTCAGCAAATACTAAAAATACGGAACGCCTATGCTGAGTTAGAAGAATGTTGCCACCACCAGGTTTTCTTGGGCCGATCACATACTAATCACGGCGTAGTTGTCCCCAATTGTACCCAGTAATGCGGATAAGTGTGAGTGAATTTCAGCCAAAATTCCGAAAAGGCAACAATATCGTAATTTTTAGTCAGCAAAATCCTTACAAAATCCTTGTTTTTTTGAGACTGATCTAACATTATCATAGGAATATTTCCCTCCCACCTCGATTGCTCGAGTGCGGTGGTGTTGCCTATTGCTGCTTCGACTATCCAATATTTCGACTGGACGTCGTACTTCAGATGTCGATTTTGTGGATTTCTGTCTGATTGGTTGGATCTCTACGTTGCTCACCATGGTGCGTGAGTATCTGAGACCTTGTCAATTGCCACCATTGGAGGTAATTCCTCTATTCTACCTCTGGATCGTCTGATATATTTGATATTCATTGATCTATATTCACAATGGAACAGCAAGGAATACAACAGCAATTCGTGGCTCTGAGCAAATCCAGTCGTGTGCCAGATGGTATCACCCAAGTCATTTCCGCGATTACTAAGGAATTGCATATGCTCCGTCTCGAGAACGCAGCACTAAAGCAAGAAATTGTTTCTCTCAGGAATAACTTGCATCAAAATCTGCCATAGAATAATGATAGTGTTCAGTGTGATAGTGTCAAGCTCCACGGACTCCAGGTAGGGTATCAACGCCAACTGAGACTGAGATACCCTATCATGAACTTGAAGGCAACGCTCCATTATTGTAAGTAGTAGACCACAAATAGGTAGACCACAAATTGGAAAAGATCGATTGTTGAAAGTACTTTTACCGTCACGAGTTTTCCAACACCTTGTGTTGAGACGTGCTTCTCGTCTTCGCTATTTTCCTGGACGTGAGGTCTATATAAGGGAGTCCCTTACTCCACAGGAAAGAAAGGAAGGCGAGAGATGAGGAATCGCGCGATTGTAGATAGAGGCGGACCGTCACCAAGTGGAAATGGTGGGGGTTCGCCGACCATTGCTCTCTGCCCTAGAATTGTGACTAGCCCTTCAGCTGTTGTGGAGGGAAATTGAGATGTTTGCCCTCGGCGTTTCCGTCCATTAAAAGATTTTACTATGCTAATGTAAGGTCAGTCTCTAAAAATGCGGACTTCTTAAAAATATTGTTGGCTAGCGAATACGATATTTGCGCTTTCTCGGAGACTTGGCTGAAACCATGTCACACGTTGCCCTCTATTCTCGGATGTGTGGTAGATAATTATAATGTAACTGGATGCGGTCGCCCCAGAAAATCCGGTGGAGGAGTGATCCTTCTCGTCCAGCGCAGTCTTTCTGTGTTTTTTGTATTCACGGAATTGGTTTAGGACTCCTTTGAGATACTCTGCGTAGATACTTTCTGCGGAACATCCAATTTTAGAATAACAAGGTTGGTCCCCCGCCAACCGCCGGGACCTTCTTTCACAGCGTACGCTTTACGGCCTAAAATCACCTTACGAAAGCTAATTGCATCCTAGGCCTGTTGGGGGTGGTTTCCCGCCTACCCTCCTCGAACACTTCACCCCCCTCTCTCCTCCAACTCACTTTCAACTGCTATCAGCAAATAACTTTGTCGAATGACCGAAAAACGCCTGATGCTTGTGAGGTTTGGAGCAAGAAGGGTGGCACCAAGGGGGGGCGGGGGGGCCGATTTCACAGGAAGCACGGGGCGGAGGCGGGGTCCAAGTGGGACCCAGGGAATGGGACGGGCGCCAAGAGTGCCTGAATACAAGCCCATGAGCTGATATTTCCCATCTGATATTATACGTATTGCCAACATTATCTGTGATCTAATTAAAAGAGCTTAGCTATTGCAATTTCAGCAAGAATTTCGAAACACAGAGTTATCCTGAATGAGATCCGAAAATTTCTCTATTTGCTAACGCAGAAGTCCTAAACCTGTTCACCCTACAAACCAGAGCCATAATCTTCGAGAAAAGGATGTGCCAGAAAATAAGTCTGCGTCACCTTAATCTCAAGCAATTCTGCTCAACACTATGTTTTTGGTGCCACGAACAAACATGGGGTCAAAAACCTATTTGCTTTATTCGAATTTACGAGGGTCAACCGTCCGTTCGAACTGTTCGAACGAAGGGGTCGCATTTTGGTCGGAAGGGGGTCGCAATTTCGAGGACTGCCAGCCACAGGCGCGTGCGTGGCGTATCCGAGGGCAAGAATTGTTTGTGCAGACCGCATTAGATTCGATTAATTATGCACAGAGAGACAGTTTTAGGCAAATTACGGTGTTTTCTTGAGGAATAAAGAACAGTTGAATGCATCCCTATGAAAGGTTTGACTTCTCGGGGCTGAAATTAAAGTTCTTCGGGACCTGATTTTCTGAGGACGATTCTTCCAGACAACGGTAAAACACATAAGAAAGCAGAAATCTCGTAGTCTTCAAAAATGTCTTCGCCCCTCCCCAACAAGTTCTTTGAAGGAAGTTATTATTGCTGAAAGCTCAAAAACTCGCATGTGCTGCTCAAAAACCTATGGGAACAAAATGTTCGAACGTGTGATTTTCTCGGAAAATGGATTTTGAAAAACGGTTTAGGGCTTGTTAGAAAGAGCAAATCCTGCTCTTTCACCCCATGGAAAGTGTGCATCACAGAAATGAAAATGAAGTGAGTTATGCCCGCTGAAAGCCCAAAAACTCGCGATTTCAAAAAAAGTGTTCGAACGGGGCGATTTTTTGAAAAAGAGGACAATCGTCAAACTTTTTATATTATTTTGTTAGAGAAATATTTGATGTTTCTGAAACTTTTTATAGATTTCCAAAATGTCGTATAACTTCGTATAATGTTTGTAGTGTTCCATTCGAAACGCTATTAAAGGTGTTCGGCCTCTTAGAATATATGGGCAGTTGTTTTTTCGCTCAGGGGATTTCTATATTCAGAAGCTGGGCAATGCGGGTGGTACTGATACTCTCGGATATTTTTTTTTTTTTGAGAGAGTGAAATGGTGTGTTTTAGTGAGTGGGTGTGTGTGTGTGGTGTGCCAAAATGAGCTGTGCGCCGCTCAAGCAGTGTAGTTTCGCCTATTTGCTGCTTCGATCTATCTACTATAATATTAGAATGGACATTTCGTGTCGCTCCAGATTCTCGGCTTGTTGTGGTGGTTATCTTCATCGCTCTCTGAGGTTGGATCAGTTGGGATCTTCTGCTCACAAGTGCGCGCGACACTCGCTGGCAGATGACTCTTCGCTAGCCGATAACGTTGATTTGCGTCGTGATCGTTCACTTCTGTGGAGAATCTATAAAAGAATACACAATTGCCAGCATTTTGAGGTATCGTCTTAATGCAAATTCTCGTTGACCCTCCCTCTGAGGAGGATACGCGGCCTGATATGAGTTCGTAATATCCCAGTGAAAATTTGTTTTCGAGTGAATACGTGTCACTCTCGAAACTGCGGCTAGCTCTCGAATTGTCAGCTTTTTTTGTGCAAGGCCTAACTACCAGACTCACCCAGCCATTTACGCAAAGTTGGCTCTGAGCAAATCCATTCGTGTGCCAGACGGTATCAACCAAGTCATTCCCGCGATTACTAAGGAATTGCATATGCTCCGTCTCGAGAGCGCAGCACTAAGCGAGAAAATTGTTCTCTCTCAGGAGTAACTTGCACCAAAATGATAGTGTTCCTGTAGCTCCACAGACTCCAGGTAGGGTATCTACGCCAACTGAGACTGACGATGAGATACCCTATCATGAACTTGAAGGCAACGCTCCATTATTGTAAGTAGTAGACCACAAATAGGTAGACCACAAATTGGAAAAGATAGATTGTTGAAAGTACTTTTACCGTCTACGGAGTTTCCAACACTTGTTTGAGCACGTGCGCCGTCTCGCTATCTGCTCGCCTAGCCTCGTGGACGTGAGGTCTATATAAGGGAGTCCCTTACTCCACAGGAAAGAAAGGAAGGCGAGAGATGAGGAACTGCGCGATTGTAGATAGAAGGCGGACCGTCACCAAGTGGAAATGGTGGGGGTTCGCCGACCATTGCTCTCTGCCCAAGAATTGTGACTAGCCCTTCAGCTGTTGTGGAGGGAAATTGAGATGTTTCCCTCGGCGTTCCTTTCATTAAAAGATTTTACTATGTTAATGTAAGGTCAGTCTCTAAAAATGCGGACTTTTTAAAAAATATTGTTGGCTAGCGAATACGATATTTGCGCTTTCTCGGAGACCTGGCTTAAAAACCATGTCACACGTTGCCCTCTATTCTCGGATGTGTGGTAGATAATTATAATGTAACTGGATGCGGTCACCCCAGACTATCCCGTTCAGGAGTTATCCTACCTCGCCGCCGTGCAGCCTTTCTGTGTTTTTTGTATTCACGGAATTGGTTGAGGACTCCTTTGAGATACTCTGCGTAGATACTTTCTGCGGAAGTTCCAATTTTAGAATAACAAGGTTGGTCCCCCGCCAACCGCCGGGACCTTCTTTCACAGCGTACGCTTTACGGCCTAAAATCACCTTACGAAAGCTAATTGCATCCTAGGCCTGTTGGGGGTGGTTTCCCGCCTACCCTCCTCGAACACTTCACCCCCTCTCCTCTCCTTCCACTCACCTTCAGCTGCCACCGCAGCACCATGTGAAATAACTGGAAGTGACCTCAGTAGGTGTTTATGTAGCCGTTGGGGTGTTATCACAATCATGCCATTGCAAAACACTAATAGCTAAAGTCCTGTGAGCTACATGATTCTGTTAGCGGTTTGTTTATCCCATGAGCTTCCTTCTCACTCACTTCATTTTGCGGACGGACACACATACATACATACATACATACATACATACATACATACACACATACATACAGACATACAAACCGACACACAAAGTTAGCGCTTTATAAAATAGAAGGATAGTTGTACAGAGCACCCTCATGCTCAAAGGAAAATTCAGAGTTGCTCGCGAAAGCTCTTAGTGATCTCGTGTAAAGTGAACAGCATTATGTGGTTGTTGGTGATTTCAATCTGCCCGAATTTGGTTGTTGTCAAACAAGCATTCCCAGGTCATCTGCTATACCTTGCTTTATTGACTTGATCCATTGTCACAATCTTCAACAACTTGTCAGGGAACCTACCAGAGGTGAAAATATCCTAGATTTAGTCTTTTCTAGTGCCCTCACCTGATAAAGCTCCTATCAGTAGACTCACCTGTAGAACTGAGCGATCTTAATAGCGTCAACTTTGAAGTTATGTGCATGCTCTACCAACCCAAGTACACGTATAGACGTATTTACTCCAGATGCAATTTTAGCGGACTTTGTGAGAGCCTGAGCCAAATTCGTTGGGTATCATTGCGGGATCTAGGAATACCGTGAATGAGAAATACGAGCTATTTTGGTCTGTCCTCCACAACGCGATCGATTTCTATGTACCATATAGAAAAGTTCAATCCACCTACCCCCATATTTACG
>MU870778.1:0-21366 GCA_036418205.1 Ostertagia ostertagi | reverse complement strand
AAATACAACAACAATTCAATCGCGACACCTTTAACAACCTTCAACTACCTATAAAGACGTGAAATCGTAGCCATATACATAAAGTATCAAAGCTGTGGTGACCTCTAAGCGAGAAGCCTAAATTTGATCAATCCACTATTAAAGATTATGAAAACTGCTACTGAATTGGATGGCATTTTCCTGAAGTTTTTTTTTCTCATAAATACCTTTATTGAGTATTCTTACCTTCACAATAATTACTATTAGATGAAAAGCAGATAAAATATTGCTATTTCTTTCGGGTACATATTTTATTGAATGGATTAAGCTGTGACTGATTTCCCACACTAGTTTGCTTGAGTGGTGGTTATACAGCTAAATGAGGTCGAACAATTCTAACGAATTTCCCCGTTGCGGCAGTACGGGGGGTTCACGTGAAAGGGCGCAATTCGTCCCAAAATAGTTTCAGAGGATAAAAGCTCTGATTCGTACAAAGGCAAGGCTCCACAGGTGCTTGTGTTCTTCGTGACGAATGACACACTTAGCCAAAACATTTTTTCTGCCGTAAGAGGCCAAATCGTAGCGAATCCCAAAAATGAATTAATTAATTTCGTCATGGTGATCGCAGAATAACAAAACCCGATTTGACACGCACTCGCTAAGTTGACGTGATGAGACAATCTCGCGGAGACACTAATTAGGGTTTGCTGTTCTGTCAGAAGCACATTTCCTCATCTTCCGGCCGAAAGCTTGTTCGATACTGTAGCCTAACTATTCCGGTGTTTTCATCGTATTGGGCATGCCCCACTTTATTTACGGTACGAGAACTGGCTTTGGAGCGATTTTAAGCTAACTTGCCTCAGAAGGGATTCCGGCTCGTTTGATCTTGATATGTTCGTTTTGCTGAAATGGGTTTAGAAAAAGTGAAACATTCAAGAAAGCCTTCTCATGGGGTTGACATAGTGTCAAGAGGACGTAGTTTTTCTTCGCGAGGTTCAACCTTTGATTATTGATGAAGGACTTTCCACCTAGGGTGGCAGCTCTATCGGCTAGCACGAGCATGAATAACAGCAGAAGAAGTTGTCCGAGACGAGGCATGTCTCTGTCAAGGTGCAGTGGTGATCCCAGCAGCAAGAGGTGTGGTGTTGAGGAGGAGGGACGCCCTCCTTCAACTTCGCTCACGTCATCACGATGAAAATGTTCGAGCCGCAGGCACACTCCCCCGCCACGATTGCGACAAAACGGCGAAATCCCTCGGGTATGGAAATACTTAGCACGCATGATATGGATACTCTTATTCGAGAAACTTCGCTATAGAGGTCTTATTGTGCTGTGAAAGTGAAACGAAAATGTTGTTTCAGGTTTTATGGGTAAAGCTGCGGTTGCTGGGACATTGGCAGTTGGAGCGGCTACAGCAAAACAGACCTGAGAATCAACTCGAGGATATGATTTCGCTCAGAACAGATGGCTCCATGGTCGCCTAACTAATACCATCGATAGGCTGGAAAGAAAAGGTACCATGATGCTGGATGGAAATCTATTTTATAACGCATCAAGAAGAAGCCTGATCAAGTCCAGGCAGTTTACCGAACTATGTTACCAGTATCACTTTCTCAGTATGTGCCTGTACGTACACTTTGCTAGGTACGACGTGTGTGATTAGGCTTTGGGGGATAAAGTTGAAGAATGACGCATGAGATAAAAAAAACCTATGGCAATCCAAGCTTAAATCAAAAAGTGGCGCGTTCTTGGGCCCCGTTGTTTTTGTTCGCCCTCTACAGCTCTCTACCCCCCTTCGCTACCACTCAGCCATTCGCCGTCCCTTTGATACCCGTCTTCATATTTCTTTCATGTACACGACGCACACCGTCCCAGTTGGGGCTACTTTATATGGGTATTTGCGTTCATTACCTGATTAGCTTCTTGACCTTAGAAGTCGATTCGATTGTTTTTGATGTTTTTGATTATTCGTAAATAACATGATAAGCAGAAAAAGTTGATTCGAAGTTTGCTCTAACTAATTCCGATCCATTAACGTGCAGTTTTATCTTCGCCTATTGTCACACAAATTAAACTGAACATTATGGACTATAAGAAGAGTAAGAATACTTTGGGTGTTACGAAATATCTGCTGAGCAGCAGAGACTGTTGCAGGACAAGAGGTGTGCTTAGGGTCTTCGTACCAAACAATCGAAGAACAAGCCGGCCATGCAATATTGCAATGCTCCTTTTCTGTCTGGAACATCTTGAATTTTCGTTGGTGTTTCTTTCCAGGTATTTGACTGATTTTAGTGTTAAATTTTGATTTTGCTGCATGGAGTTATGTACTTTGTTCTGATTCTTTCTTCAAATTTTAAACAGCAAAGTTTTCTCTTACGCTCAAAGTGCGCAAAATAACAATAATAAGTGAGTTACCAAAAGAACTACTTTCCGTGTAAGCGCACAAAACATTACGGTAGTGTTGCTTGTCCCATAAGACAAAAACCGCGAAAAAAATCGCGATTTACATAAGGCTATTGGCGCTTCGGTGGTCGAAACAATATAGCCTTTTTTAATTATACTACTAGGTTATCTTATATGTTATCGTTTTAATACTAAATACTCGTACGCCAGAGGTAATTTTTGAGCGTATGGTGAGATTCGAGGAGAGGCGACTGATGCGTAAGGCAACTGAAATGGAAGCCACGCAACATATCCAGAGTACAGTGTCAGGACTCGATGGACACTTTTTCCCATCTTATAGCTTTGTTGATAGGGCGCTTTCTACCGTAAAACACAACATATCATCTACTTAGAATATCTGCCCTCTCCACTCTCCCCGTTCTCTTTGATGAACATCATTTTATCGCAAGTTTAGTTCTTTGACCTCTGAAATGAAAGAACTCAATCATAAAAAGTTCTGATGTAAACAATAATAAGAGGCTAAAGGGAGTTTCACATATGAGCAAGAGCGATGGTTAAGAGCGGATCAGCTGCAGCACTCCATCATATTGCGCAGAACCATCGGAAACAGTCGAAAAAGTTCTGAGAACATGTGAGCAGAGGCAGACCAGCAGACCGGAAGCACCAAGGGCATAACATTAGCACACTAGAAGTTTCAGACTAATCTAATGCATATGCATGGAAAATACCAGTTTTTGGAGGACTGTCATTGTTGTGCTCGCAAGAAACTCGAGATATGAAAAGGTAAACAACAATAGAACATCAATGTGAAGCTACTGGACATTTTTTTTAGCCTTTCTGGCACTCATTTCCTCCTTCATGCAGTTCAGCAGATGGATCGCTCAAACGAGTTCATACGCTGGAGAAGCTGGAGCAATTAGAAACTTTGCAATCTTACCCATCCTATTTGCTTCGTTTTCATGACACTTGCAGTTTTCGCTGGAAAACTCCTCAATTATTATCAATTTTACCTACAGAGTGTGGTTCTGAGAAAATAACTAGTGTCCGTGAGCAACTATGTTTTTCGGTCATTGCTCATTACCTGATGAAATAGGAGGGAAAGGCTAAAATGTTCGTTCAGTTAGCGAATGGCTTCATGCTCAATGGCTGAAGCGAAAAAGAACGTGAGAATGATGCTGCACATATGTATACCATTAACTTTTCCCTCAAGGATCAACCATTTCGCGAAAGACGTTCCAAAACCAGCAGATTTAGAACTTATTCAAGACAGCTGAAGTAGGTACACCTTTTCTATGACTTTGCAGATGAGTAAGGTGAACCTCAAAGCTCACTGCCCAACAGAAGCAAGCCGCCGCTCTTTCCTACAACTCCCTCAACTGCGGACTGCATAAAGAAACAACTGCTTCTCCTTCATTGCTCTTTTTATTTTTGAGTTTGAGCTTGAGCTACTGAGCATTAGGAAGCCAACATATTTTCCTTGCATTTCCCACGATTTATCCTGCAGAACACCAGAAAACAACTGGAGACAACGATCGTTCACGGACATTAGTAACTTTCCAGAGTCGCACATTGCATAGACTCGGTCTATCATCGACGAAGCATACCTTTTGAGAATCGAATCCACCCCACAAATTTACCAGCAAAATGTAAGGGCCCGAAAACAAGACGCAAATCAAAAACATAAAGAGCGAAGTAGCGAGATTATCTTGCATAGACAGTAAAGTCACAGCTACGCCAAGATGCTATCGGTCCTCATTGTGGGCTGCATTCGATGGTACTTCTTCAGAGTTCAATTAAAGGCTCTGTGAACCTCAAGAACTGAAGATGGAGAAATAGGACGGTGGTTGACATCTCTTGACTCATTGTCAGATAACAACATGTCGTAATCAGTTCATGGTTAGATAAAAATCATGGTTTGCAGACAGGTTTGAAGAGCTGCTCAGCACCTGGAGTCACGTTAACCCCATAATATAATATATATTAGAAAACAACTTTAAGTGAGCTTAGAGAGATAATTCTATAGAATTCGTAATTAAGCGGAGAAAAAAGAACATTATGAGAGACGCAGATCCAACATCACCTCAGTAAAAAAGCACTCTGAAAGGATTTCACTGAGTACAAACTGGTATATCTCACTCATCAGTCTCATGATCTTTCTTTCTCTGACAGCTTCCACTACGATAGGAGTGTAAAATCGGCAGCACTCCGGGATAGCCCTATCTCCTGTGCAGCTTTTATCAGCTTCAAGTATTCTTCGTTACTTTCCCTTTTCTCAAATAAATTAATTGGTGGATAGTGAGGGTTAATCGCGGTTGTTTACTCCTTATTCACGAATAAGCGCCTACTCACAAACTATTGGGAGTTAGTATCTGGTACTGTTACTGGGTAGTCTAATACCTCGATTTCTCACAACTAAGGTTCGAGCGTTATTGCCTTTTGAATAAACAAAGTCGCCCAAATTGAAATGATTGATTGACGTCATTTGAGCAGACAATCATGTAATGTGATGCTGCACCTAAAGAATGTTCAAACTACAGACTTTCACAGAGACGAAATCTGCTTTTCTATGGTACTTTAAAACTTGACTCAAATTCCATGCATGAGTGTTGAATTCAGTCAAATTTCGACCGATATACTACCACGAATTTTTTGGATAATTGAACATTGTAAATTCCAATGAACTCTACTTTATCGTGATTCAACAGGAAGGCCAAACTCACATTTTAAGAAGCGAAAGATTCTTTACTTCAATGGCAGTTTGATTTTACTCAAGCATAAGAGCTCTCAGCGAGCGGAGAATCACAAACTTGAAGTCACTATGAGCCTTTTTGGAGCAAGCCCCGCAGAAAATTCGCTAGCTCTGAGCAGAAATGTGTTTGGTGCGAATCATGCAGAAGTATTCATATTGTTATATTCAAGACTCGCACAACAGCCAATGATAGTGAAGCTATTCCTTGTTCAATGCGAGCGGCGAACAGAAGCACGAATCGCCAAATGGAGGATTTCACAATAAGATGGAAGATTGAGAAGTGATAACCTATCGTAACAAAAAACCCGGACCCCTTAATACTTGGGCTTACAAAGCGCATTCGCACGAGCGAATTCCCCTCCGTCTCGCTTACTCATAAATCAACTGGACAAAAGCGTTCCAATTTTTACGGTCTTTGCCTTTTTGTATTTCCTCTTTATCGCATCCTGCCACCTTTTATATTAGCGTCTGTTTTTTTTTTGGGAACTCGCTTCAGAATAAACTTCACGATGCGGGAGAGGGTGGTACGATCTGATCACGCATCAAATATACTATGAAAGGGTGTCAAGAGGTGCTTCCAACCCTCCTAATTTGATCCGCGAAAACTCGGAGAGAAAAAAAAAACGTAATGAAAGAGGAGTCAAAGGGCAATGCCTGCTTGCAAAATCGCGTTACTCATAATCACGTAATCCTTTGGGTAAACACCATGAAGCAGGATCGGTCCTATCGTTGTTACTTTTTCAAAAATTTTTACGACCCCCTCCCCCAAGGTGGACTTGGTACGACCCCCTTTTCGACCCTCGACCACCATATTCCTCCTATAGTATTTAATTCTGGTACCACTCAACCCACGAAAACTCCGCCCACTTTTCCTCCAAAATGCCGTTTAAGCGGCGACTTATACGAGCGTGGAGACGCGAATTTTTCCATGCGCCTAATCACTAGCGTATATCGTGAACATCCACTTTCCCACAAACTCACATGTATATGTCACCGACTGAACGACACGACCCCCCCTCTTCATAAACTAACAGGTCACTACCCCTCCTTGTACTAGTAACAGTTTGACCCTGCATTAACTAGAGTTGACCCTGGCGTGAATTCACGTTCGATGGGTGGATTTGTACGTGGCGCGCACGGATGAGGGCAAGTCCTAAGGGGGCGGGATCGGTACTAGACGCAGGCACAACTCATCCATTTTCTAGAGATAACTAATGAGGAGGTTTGTTAATAGCAGCTAACAACCCGTAAAGCAGTTCTGTGATCTGCTACGAACACATCAACTGCTGCAATGTAGAGAGAATGATTCATTGAGTGATGGGGCCGGTATTCAAAAAACAAAAAAAATCAGCCATGTGACAGCTTTGCCAAAGTTTCGACGGAAATAGTAAATTTCGAATAATGCAAACTCCGGGATGAACTAGGGACCATCAACTGCTCTGATAGATATAAGTTTAGCGTGATGGAACGACCTGAAGTGCGCGAGAGGAAATCAATAGAGAAATATTTGCGAACGCGAACTAAGTTTTCCATAAACAGCGGTCAGATTGTGGTATCATGGAACAAGGTAGGTCAATGATGCCAAAATACGCGAAGAGTAGTCTTTAGAGAGACACGGTTTCTCTAATCGTCAGCGCATCTTACACCTCTCGCGTATTAGTGGCAGCGTTGATATGAGGTAGATGGTGGGCCCATGAGGAGTAGCCCTAACCCGCAATTTTCGACGAAGCGGCAGTAATTTAGGTCGCTCAACTTTGCAATTCCTAGTGGTAATTCCTCTGTAGCGCGGCCATTCCCTGGTTTTGCCTTTAAGGCCCGAAAGTGAAAATAAATGCGTGCTTTGAATTGAAAAAATTCGTAGTTGCATTAACAAGTTCAGAGAAAAGATTTTTTGTAAGGATGACCGAAAAGTCTTCGAGATACAGAAATCGGGACCTTAAATCCAGTCCTGTTCAACCAGTCGCCTTCTAAAGGGCAGTTTCCTTCGAGATTTCTGCGCGACGTGAAGAACAACAATAACACCGTCGCTACCGATAACGGTCGTGCTCATTTGCGTACCCCAGGCAGCCATCTGTATCGATTTTCACAGCGATCAGTCACAACCGCTTTTCAGGTTTAATGGCACTTTGCTTATAAGATTTCTCTTCGTGTTACATTCGAGAGTTCACGCTCATTGTATGCCCATGCTTATTTCCATGCTAACATTCAATCTCTAATTCTTTTCTACAGTAAGTCTCAGTTCTTATGTTTAATCGGCGAGACGAATGAAAATGAATCAAACTTTCATCAATGCAATCCTTGAACAACAAAATTTTAAGGCACTCCCTGCTTCCTCATTAATATAGATGTACTAGCTACATTCATACCCGATGGATATAGGGTAAGCAAAATAGCAGGGAGCATTTCGCCAGTGAAATTCTATTAGTTGACAACTTTAGGCGCTCCCGCAATATACGGGACACTGTGGTAACAGTGCACCTAAAACTGTGAGAAAGATGTCTTTTTTGAAGAAAAGAAGCAAAGGTTTACGCGCGTGGACGCATGACTGCTATCTACGCAAGTTGCATTTCTATTTCCTGGAGCTCCTGCCCTGTGGCTTATTCCTGAGGATGTCCCGCTATATTGCTACCTTATCGCCCAACTTTATTTACTGTCCAACTTCAAACAGAACTTCTTCCTCATAGGCCAAACTTGAGTTTTTACAAAGATTTGAGTACTGCCATTTACATCCCAAACACTTTTTCACTGCATATCTGACAGAACAGCAAGAAAAATCAACCGTAAACTCTCGAACAATGGGAATAAGTTCACCAGCACTGCGTCCAGGATAGCTTTCCGCTGTATGACAGCCTTGAGATTATGAGGTCGGTTGATTCCCTGAAGCATGACCAAATCACATTGGTGTCTCTGCAATAAATGCAATGATTGGTGCAAATGTGCTCGGAAGATGAGAAAAAGGAAAGAAATCCATCGAAGCGCTCAGGGGAAGTCGTTGGATTCTGTTGTGTTCTTCTGCAACAGAATGTTTCATTGTGAACATTATTAACGAGACCTGAGTTCTCGACCGATCGTCACTCTCAGATGATTAAAACGTGGCTCAAAGCTAGAAGTTCAATAAATAGGTAATGTCTCGCCACTTTCTATCGCCATGCAAGATTAGAGACTAAGACGCAGCAGAGGAGAAGTATGAAGAGAGAACCTGACTAACAGCTTAGAGAACGTTCTGACAAACAGCCTGATTAAGAACGGAAATCTGCGTTTTTACTTTGCACCCGAGCTCGATCTGTGTTGTATTCGTGCATGTGAGCGCCACATTCGTGAAAGGTACTGTAAGGATCGATATACAGAACAGAAAGCGTTCGACAATCTCGACTGAGTTGGGTCTTAATGCTCGTTAGAAATCTAGGGAGAAAGCGATTGGGATGCAGATGCAATTTCAAGCTTAGCACCCAGGTCTTCAAAGCGACCGGGACAAAGTAAGGGTGTAGATACAGCTGTCACCTAAAAACCTCGTTAGCATAAGAAACATAATAGTTTAACAAGCGCTGCCAAAACCTATGAAGAGCTTGGACATTATCAGTGACTACATTTACTTTTTTCAAAATTAATCTGGTATCACGAAACGGCTGCATCACTGGGACTCAAGACAGTAGCCAAACTGTCATAAAAACAATTTCGGTGCTTCTTAGAGACGCTGATAAGAATTGCCTTTTGAGAACGATTTTCAAAGACGAGAACTGCCTCCGCATTCAGCATATACGTCTTTCGGTCTTTATTTTATAGAAAAAACAGTCCTCTCTCTTCATCTGCCACTTTCTGTGCGCTTTTGTCTTTTTGGTTTTATGTACCTTTTGTCAGCCTATATCACGGTTCCCAATAAATAAAATAATAAATATGAAATAAAAAGATGCTCCCCTACTCAATCCGCAATATTTTATTGATCCCAGATTTTATTATCGTGAAGCTTCAACGAGTGTAGAAGACGCTACCAAGCAGCTGCAGAAACACGAACTGGAGCCTGCACATATGTGAGACCAAATGAGTTGAGAATGACGTCAGAAACTATTTTAAAAGTTGCCAAAAAATAACCGCTTAGTAATGCATTGGCTTAGGACCACGCAGAACCAGTAGCAGCACTTATTTAAATGTATCCCTCATTGCTTTTGCAGACATTTTTATAGAAGAAAACATCGCCATCAATTGTTCCAGCATTGTAATTGAAAACGGTCGTTTCAAAAGAGCCTTCATCCAATGGTGCAGCGGATCCGAGAGAAAGGGAACGGATTGTATTTTGCAAAAAGTTGAACGTTCAAGGCTCAAGCTCCGAGCAGGATCTGAGCCCGCTGGGTCCAACGTGGTCGTGCAAAATTATTGCATGTTAACAAATGTTACCAAGATTACACTCCACTTTGAACACTCCCTGGTTTCACTATTCCAGAGTTCGTCTCTTCAACTTAGTCTCTACGTTTGTTAAGGATTTTCACATGAATTTCTAGGTTCCTAAATAATGTTTGTTCACCTACGTTGGTCTAAGCCTTCTGACGAAGGTTGGCATTCTTCTCCACAGTCATTTGTCTCTTTTTCTACAACTTTTAGACATCTCTCGTGAAGTTCGCAGAGATAAGAACAGACTTTGAGCTTTCGATCTCCCTGCCCTATCTTTTGATTTCTCGTTTACAAAACTTTGTTCATAGCCTATAATCTCATTCTTGTTTTCCTAAGTATAAGCATGACTCTGAAAATTCCTGAGCATCCGCAAAGGGTGATTACGTCTACAAATGTTTTATGATATCAAGTTCTTGAGTTTTTCGTCATGCACTCACTACTAATGTACGGCAGCTAGTTCGTCTGGCTTGATTTATCATGTGGGGACAACACATCGTCCAGGGGGGCGGCGACGCTGGACGTGTGCTGCGTTGAACCCTACTCAGATTTTGACTTGTTTTTGTTTGTTAACTGCTTTCTTTAGTTGCAGTACGCCTTGTGAATGTTTCACAAGTATGCTGGGTTGTGAAACCTACCCAGATCATCTGTTGCTTAACGTTAATCGCGCTTTCTTTCAGCGGCATTCTATGGAAAACCAATGAAAGAAGGCCTCATCCTTTGGGTTCAGAAGTTAAGTCTTCATTGAATCTTGCATTTTTTGCAACATGAAGTTTAGTCATGTGATCAACTTAGTGACAACATTACAATGTTGGCATCAAGCAGCAAATTTTTCAGCTTGAGGAAGCAACTCGCGTCTATTCGAATAGCATATTTTCGTGAAGTGTTTTAAGGTAGTCGCGCTTAGCCGAAGGCGCATAGAGAAAGTGCGACTTGAGGGGGGGGCGGGGGAGGGGCATCAGGGATCGCATGAAGAGCAAGTCGGTTAAAACGCTGCGATTTTTGGGATAAAATCAAAACGAATCAGTCCCAGAGAAAGATGCAGTGGTTAAGCAGTGATGATGTTAGTGCCGCCAAGAAATTCCTAGCAGACGGCATTCTTGAATCAGTGGAACTTCCACCGCAGCGTTTGTGACAGGATCTTACGGGGCAATTTGAACGATTCTTTTTTCGAATTCACTGCCACTGAGATTTTTTGGCGTGTAGCTATAGATCATGGTTTTTCAGGAAAGTTAGTCCTTTAAAGCCTGCTCCGAGTCCTGAGAGCAGAGTGCTTCTGGCATGGAATGTGATTGGTAATACGCATGATATTACTCGATGACGACATAAGGTCGACAAACAGAAAATGGAAAATTTGGTGAAACCTCTGTGTATGGGCTCTCCAACCTTCTTGTGTTCCTCTTGAATCATTGACATCCTGAGCGCGGATAGAAGTGTATGAGGCGTGAAAGTGCAGCAGGTGAGAGAGCGCAGACGACAGCCTGCTTCTTGTGGAAAACATCACAGCTACCTGGCATGCTGACTTTGAAGTGCCGTCTAACGCCTTGTGTCAAGTGGACTTCTATGCCCGGGATTACCAAATGTGCCCTGACCTCTCGGGTTTGTCATAAAGAGTGAGGGCCATTATACACGTCTGCCTACGTCCGTGCCATGCCTTTGAAGCAGAAGCAGATTAATCCTGCTGTGACAATATTATGCTTACCGTCTGAGATTTCTTAAAGTGGGATGCTCGCAATTTACACTCAAAGACATCATTAGAATGGAACATCATTTTGTTGCCAGGCTTTCCCTGTCACGGCAGCGCTTTTTAGTTCGCAGAGCGAAATCTGGTTCTATTTTTGAGTCTCCTCCTTTGTGTACAACGATCAAAATACTGCTGTCTTTGCACCTCGGCCAACCTACAGAAGCAGTCTGCTTAGGACATGCAAAAGCGAATTGCTTTCTTATTCAGATATTTGCAGCGATCGGTCGATAATCTTGATAAAGCGACACAGATCAATGAACATCGCAGATTACAAGTGCAAGTGGTTTTTTGATAGCTTTGTACCATTTATAACCTCAATGATCGAGAAAAAACCATGTCTGAGAGAAAAAATGCGATGGAGCTTGCCCGCTTTAAATCCAAAAAGGAACAAGCTTTCACATGCGTCTTTTGATTAGCAAGTCTTGAAGGAGATCGTCATGAAATTCAATTTCAAACCAGAACTGTTGGCTTCGGCCATCATCTCCACATGACGTTTCACATTGTGAGTGTTGGGTCTATTGCACGACCAGGAACTACTATGTACTCTCTATCATTGCAGCTACAGCGACACTCTCTATCTCGTCTTACTTTGAATGCATAAACATGTTTGACTATACTTGTGAGCAAAATGTTTTCAGTACATATCATTGCGGTGAAAATTTCTTCTGCCTTTTGGCATATAGTAGCCGTAAAAATTACTGCCGGGACGGTATTTGTATTGCATTTTTCCCATCTTGACGCTCTGCTGAGATTATCTTGAGCTTTCTGACTTGGAAATGCTGCAAATTCAAAAGCTAGAGTGTCAGACTGAAGACCAACGTACAATGTTTGGATAGGGACCATGTAGATGAGAAAAACAAGTGTAAAGGACGCGGACTTTTTTCGACGAAGGGACGTTTGACCGTACTGGCGGGTACTTTTGCAGTTAACAAAAGTAATAGCACGTTTCTGCAATAGCCACAACAACGGTAATAAACAAGTAGTTGAAAGTTCTTCAACAACATCAACTAGTTCTGGCCAATTTCATGATTGGGTCGTAGGTAGATTCAGCGTCTTTGGATTCACAGAATTCTTTTGTCTTGAACCTTCCGTACACAACTGCTTACATGAATTTTGTTATCTTGCTTCTTTCTCCTGCCACAAACCCACCTCTGATTCGCTTTAGAGCCTAATGGCAGATCCACTTGAGGCCATCATTAGTGATGTTGATGAGGCAAAAAATGCGCACTAGCAGCGGCACGGCTATGAAGCTTCCCTGTGGGGGGCAGGGTCAAACTGTGTGCTATGAATGTACAATATGTGCGAAAGATACCTACAGTAGAAAGAAAAGGAAAAGGGTTGGTCGAAAACGCCTAGTTAAGAGCTTGCTTACCTTCGTAAGGCTGTCATGTCGGACTTTACGAATCCAGCGAGTCGCTGGACACGAGCGCTGCACCAGCGAATCGAGCTATATACCAGCGGATCGAACTATGTGCCAGCGGATCGAACGACGTACCAACACTCAATATTGTGTGAAAGTTGCGAGGAGCCAAAAGGGGTCTTGAAAGGAGGGTTCGAACAGTGTCTTCTTTATCAAAGAGGATTTCGTGAAACTTCGCTCAAACACTTGGGTCCCGCCACTTTCAACAGTGTCGGAGTCGCGAGGTATTCATTCGATCCCTCGTACACTGGCACGATTCGGGATGTGGTGAAACGCTTGTATCCAGCAAAGTCCCACGAAGGCTGGATTCACATAGCCTGACATCGGCCTAACGCGGCTGTGCTAGGGTAGTGATAGGCGGAGAGCGGAGGGGAGAGGAAGAGGGGCGAGGCAGCATCAACCCAAGTTTGGCTGTGAATGAAAAATTGATGCGCTTAAAGCGGTTACAAGGCCTTGGCGTCCTTGTCGGAGATTTCCATACATTGGAGTGCTATATTTGAGATTGTCCTCTAGGGGTATATCCTACAGACCGAAAAGAATTCAATTCAACTTTTGCTTCGATCATGCCCTATAGGACCCCTAGAAGACCCCTAGATAAAAAATCTCACATATGGCTTTTTTTTTTTTTTTTTTTTTTTTTTTTTTTTTTTTTTTTTTTTTTTTTTTTTTTTTTTTTTTTTTTTTTTTTTTTTTTTTTTTTTTTTTTTTTTTTTTTTTTTTTTTTTTTTTTTTTTTTTTTTTTTTTTTTTTTTTTTTTTTTTTTTTTTTTTTTTATTGAATGGGAAGACCCCTAGAGGAAAATCTCAAATATGACACTCCAATTGCATGGAAATCTCCGACAAGGACGAAGGCCTTGTAAAGATCGCTACAACTGCATCATTTTTTCCTTTCGCAACAGCTGTTTTCCCATAAGCAACTATAGACGATTTAAACATTGAAGTTTTCTCGAATTCCACACTATGGGATGCAAATAAAAAGGGTCGAAGGAAACTCAACATACCAATACGCGGTAATATTTCATCGTCCCATTGGGTCACTACTGCCACCTGTGCTACTTTTTCGCTAATTCCTCTCTTTTCGAATTGCTCAGTTCCTAGAATAATTCAAATATCCAGTGGGATCTTCGCTGTAATTTATGTACTTGTCGGACTCCGCGAACGCAGTAAAGCAATGCTCATGGCAATCAGATCTGTTTACGATTGAGAGGTGAAGTAAGTAATTCAGGTGTAATGTCAACTGTTCACTTGAAGATTTCCATGAGATTCGTTCATTACACTCTGTGTCCACCAGCATTTCTGGCTCCTAGCCCTCACCTAATGTGAACTGGGTCAGACGTATTGACGCTGTCCCGAGTTCGCCTGTTTTCTAGACCATTACTTAACATCTCTAAACCGGTATGCTATGATTTATTGCTGTGCGACACATTGGAGCGGAATCTCAGCGACGATGTGATCCGGCCCCTTTGTTGTTTCTACGCTACAGTCTTACGTATTCCTTTATAGCTCATAGATTTTGTTATTTGTTGAAGTCAACGAGACTCAACTCACAACGCCCTTTGGAGTTTAATCAATACTTTGATAGAAACAAAACATGCCCGAGTGTCCTCACGAAAAAACGCACATCTCACTAGATCAACCTTTTAGCGGTTTTGTTAGCTTAAGCAGTAACTTTCCGCCGTTTTTTCAGGATCATGGTTCTTTGATTTTTTCCTGATTATTTTAAAAATATGATGTAGTCTGAAAGCGCTCAATCTCTTGTACATTTTGATGTACAACACTTGTGTATTTGCTTCACTATGGAGCTTACACACTAGCAAAAAAGATTGCCCTGCTACATGAGTGCAAGTTGAGCTCGAAACCGAATGCTTCTGCATCTGCTCGTAGAATCAATGAAGCCTGGGATGAAGGCACGGTTGCAGAGAGGACTGTTCGAGAGCGTTTGTTGATTACGCATTTATTGTTGTTTTTTTTGGTTTTGTTAATAAACTTATGAGTGAGGTATAAAGGCGGAAAACCATTGCTCAACTGATACTAAGAATTATATTTACATACATTCAAAAGTGGAGGAGGTTACTCACCTACGTACAAGTGTACCGAGGGAGAAAGAATGGTATAAGTGGTCATATGTTTCATGATGATTAGAAGCAAACCCCGGGATAGCTCGACTTGTGGGGAGGATTCCGCGAGTAAAATTGTAAGGTTCCTTCCTACCTAGATCACTCCAGCTTCGCCGCAAAAGTTGCACGTTAGGGCGCTAATCCTTACGGGCCTGCAACCATCGACCCCCAGTTGCAACGCTTCCACCCCCTCACCTCCATATCGGCGTGCTCTCCATAGAGCAGCGTGATCTCTCTCGTGTTTGGTCTTCTTTGACCACCTTGCCTCGCCATCGTTTTATATTCGACCTTTTTGGAGGTAAAGGCCCTAATCCAAGCGATCCCAAAGATTTCTCACTCTTTCTGTTTACACTTTTCATTAAAGGCAAAAGTCAGGCTCGTGTTTCGGCATTATGGCACCTGATATTGAGTTTAGAGATGGGAGGTGGAACGATAGTGAAGAAAAAACGAAAAAAAACTGTCGACAACACCTAAATCGAAACCCCATTCCTTCTAGCAGTGAAGGAGGCTTGCTCGGGGGAGAGTCACGTCCAAACGAGTTTTCCGGATATGCCAGCCGTTCCATCGGTTGATACGGCAATCAACTCAGCTGATCTCACACGTTAGGCCAGCCACGCACCACATCCCATGGTGGGCGGCCGGAGCGCCTCCAGGCGGCGCGAGCGCTTAATGCATGCCCTGGGGCGTTATTACGGCGCCTTTTGAGATTCTGAGCATGGCAACGTCCCTGTGGGTGCGTAGCCATGCACATAGACGACTAAAGTGATTGGTTTGGTCCACTGAGCCTGACTCGTGGCTTTTTAAGTTCTCACCACCCTCATGCATTACTACTAAGGGCATTTAATCATCTTTTATCACCAGTCTTTATCCTGGGGCAAGCCTTTAGTCACTTACGATTAAATGCAATTTTTTCACCAATCGTGGGTTGTTCAAGATGTTACCCAATTTTCTGATCAGTGTTCCAATTCTTCCATGCTACCATTGGGTTGATCATAGTTGCAATGTTTGTAGAATTGGTGTGGGATTCTATTCGGCCACTAGCCACTACACATAGACATCTCCATGACCTATAAATCACTTGATTCATCGAGTTCCTTTTCAATCCTTCTTTCCTTCTTTTTGTTTCATCTTCAGGAAATCTGAAAAATAACAGGAAAAATTGATCATAGCTAGTTCAACCGAGTGGAACTGGAGCTCGCTCCGAACCCTTTGACGAAACTACCTATCTATCCCTTTTCTTCCATTTGTGCTTTCATTTATCTTCCCCTCATGAAGCTGGGCAGAATCTTTCTGCATTTCATTCTGCGCGCATCAGTTCTCGAGGAGCTGCAGCATTTGTGGGTATTATGCAAGACATCCCACTCGAACCTCCCTTTCATCCTGTCATTCTAGTATATACAAATTTTTCAGCGAACCTGTACAATCCTCTGCCCGTCGATCCTCACAAACTATGCATGACTGAATGGCTTCCCTTCTTACACCCAACAGAAAACCATGGCTATCTCGAGATCACCACGGCTTTCTCTCAAAACCGCTTTCTTTTCCTCTCGCGAAACTACTCCCTGCAGTCAATTGGTCCTTTGCTTCTCACCGGTTGAGATTCTGACTCCTCCATGTCTTCATTTCCACCATCTATCTTTGGTTTTTTTATATTTTTGATTGATCGCGTCGAGAGCCAATTTCTTCATGCAACCTACATTGTTTTCAGCTACCATAATTCACATGGATTCTATAAACCGTAGTCCAAATCCCAATTGTGTTCCCCGTCTGGTTACTTTTTCTCAAATTATCAAACCTGACTTCTGGTAAAAGCTAAGCTAAAACTGGCAATTTTCCAGATGGAACAGCCTCTATAGATTCTAACCCAGCATGCAGTTCCGTAATTCTTAAGTTGCCTTTCCGTGAAAATGACGGCATTATCTCGTCGGATCTTGAACGGGTTATCGTTGCGTATTTAGCATACGGCAAAAGGGCGTACGGGTGCGTTTTGCGATCGCATTGTAATCTTTTAATTGCACGAGAGTCGTCCCGTTCCCTTCCCCATTTATCGGCTATCACTGGAATTGTCCTTTCCTCTTCCTTTATTTTCTTGTGGATTTTTTTGCCCGCAATTTCCTAGATAACTACTTACTGCTAACTAATTGCTAGATATCCGAGACTTCTCGCATAAACATTATCTGATTGTGATATATTTCTATCGAAATGTAAGCGAATGGGCCCAAAACAATAAACAAGTTAGTGAAGCAAGATTTTAGGAGGTAACACCCTCGTACCCAAAGGGCGATAGCCATGCGTATTAGTCACCTCATGCACCACACGATAACCCGTTTTCTTGACGCTGCTAGACACATCCATCCACCTTCAGTGTGATTTATTCTGTTTCCGATGTTTTTCATCGTTTATTCAAAATCATCGACTGATGATGAAGTGGAACGACGGCTGAATTTCATCTCATTTATCATGTATTGTACCTTGCTCCACCTATTGTAGGAAAACGTTCCATGTCCTCTCTATTATCCAAACAAATTAGGCAGACTCATGAGCGAACCTTTCAAGCTTTCCCGAATCCATTACGGTGGAAGTTAAATACTATGGTAAATAAAGGATAAAGCATTTGCCGTTGATCAATCCCTTTTTGGGATGCGGCACGCATTTCATTTGTACATTCGTAGTGGCGTTTGAATGCGATGTGGCCTATACAATGACTTGCGGGGGCCAGCCGATGTACAAGTCAGTGTTTTTATCCTCCCAGACAAGTCTGGTACCAATTAACCGACCCCGGAGGGATGGAAGGCTTGGTTGGCCCGGGCGACTCACGACCCAGGATTTGATCCCGGACCGCTCGCGGTAAGCGTGCCACTTGCCACTACACCACTTCCGCCCTCAAATACTATGATGCTAAGTTAAATGTGCAGTGCCAAGATGTACGCAAGGTAGCATTGATTTTCACAGAAGTACTGCCCAGAAAGCAAAACAAAAGTATTCTGCCGCCCCCCTCCCAGTGTATTCAGTCTTCCCTTAACCTTGTGATCACTATATTATATTATAACTGGTAAATTGTGAAAGCATGAGGAAAGATTTTGAGGAGAAACACAAAATCTACCAATCAATTTGAAATTTCGTAATTGTTCACACCGAGAAGGCAAAGAGGCACCAGCTATCTCTACTAGAACCCAGCCAAAATATAATATTTGATCAGATTTTTATTTCGAATCGTTTTTGTTTACTAGATTAAGTTAAATGTGGAAAAATAGAGAAGCTATGAGGTTTTGCCATCCATAAAAGACTCGGATCACAAGTTATCTTCACTACTTTTTTTGGAACTGCTAGAGGCGTTCAGGAGCACGGGTCGAAAATAATATGCACAACCAATATGGGAAGCGGACCATGTCAACGAAGTCGCTGATGGGTATGGAAATGTAAACCGTTCTAGAGCTATCCATTTGACACCACAATCGCACTTTTGCAATGGCTCCGCCTGAAGGATCTTCATTCCTTTTTGGGAGCCGTAATAACTTACTAAAGCTTTCTTCGAAGAAAATATGCATAATTAGGCTTCATAAAGAGGAGAAGACTGGATCAGCTATCCAGGCACCGACATGTTCACTAGTCTGGGATAGCGGCAGTGCTAATATTTCACTTAAAAAGAAAATGTTAAAAGAACAGCCCTTGTTAGATTTTAGCGAATTTCCAGAGCGGGGCCATATCGAAAAGCTCAAATTACGCGAAAGCTCTGAAACTGAAAGCTGTGCTCACGGCTTCATTATACGCCTCTCAATGCTCTTTAGAAAAGCACTGTGATCGCCTGGCAAGTTCAACGTTTCCATTACCGCCAAGATTATCCAGCATACTTTTCGGATGCTTTCTGCAAAGTCAATGAAGATATACTAAAACTATTATTATCATGCAAAGAATTGTTTTAATGAACGTCAAAAAGTGCGTCTCTCTTCATCGATTTATTTCCATCTTGCTATTACAATTTGTTGATTGGAACAGTTGTGTATTGCTATTCCAACAGAACCTATGGTCATACAGGCCGAAAGCTAAAGTAAAGGGTGAACCATTCCCAAGGTCAACTTGTAGTTCATATTCTTCCACGCGCTCCGAATGACCTTTTTATCTCTCCTCCAATAAAGAGTAAAGAGCTATAGAGGAGATGATGACATCAAGAAGCGGCAAATATCTGCCTCAGAACACGTCTCCTTGGTGATGTAGCCATCTGTACCATCTGTTCTAGCGTTGTTCATCAAGCATCTATCAGTTTTTAGAATAATATTTTTCCATTTGAAATGGGTAGCCCTTACCCTGGAGACGTGAAATACTTCGTATTCTCCTACAAAAGTTTTGTTAGGATCTCACGATCAGACCATGCAGCGGTCTTTCTGGCATAGGATCTCCAGCGCTGCTCCTTCGATAGCTCATTGTACATCTATGGCGTAAGTCGCACTTCCGAATCGTCACTGACATTTGGAGAGATGATATTGACATCACTATTCAACATATTATTTGTGCTAGGCCACTGAAGTCGTTGCGTTTCCGCGGTGCAATACAGTAGCGCCATGTTTTAACATGTGCCCCAGAGGAGGAGAATAGCGCGCCCTAATCTGGGAAGGCAAAGAAAAAATTTTGTAGCCGAGGTAAAACTTGATATCGAGAAGACAGATGAGTCTTGTTTGTGGCCCCACTAAGTCGTAGTCTTTTCACATCCAACCGGCTTTGGAGCCCATTCGCGATGGCTGGAACGAAATGTGACGGTTTTGGTACTGTCTGGAGATTTCCCTGTTGCGTAACGTAAAGATTTCTTTTCGGCTTTGAAGCAGTGCAAACGTTTTATGCAACGCTTTGTTAATGCAAACCACAGTTTTGGAAATGGATTCTAGCCCTCTCCCCAGAGGTGTTGAGGTAGCTGAGCACACTGTGAAGAAAAAGTCAGCAGACACACAAAAACTGCCTTGTCGCCGTGAGCGTTTCTGATGATGACAAGGCGCGCTTTCCGAAATCTTGGATGGCTCTACATGTTTTTTTGGAGATGACGACTAGAAGTCCATGCTTCTCTAAAGGGGAAAAAGGATAGAGCATTTGCTAATCTCCTTTGGGATGCGGCACGCATTCTACTTCCATTTGTACATTCGTAGTGGCGTTTGAATGCGATGTGGCCTATACAATGACTTGCGGGGGCCAGCCGATGTACAAGTCAGTGTTTTTATCCTCCCAGACAAGTCTGGTACCAATTAACCGACCCCGGAGGATGGAAGGTTTGGTTGGCCCGACCCGAAAGCATATAAAGCTTGGTTGGACGGCGCACGACCCACGATTCGACTCTCGGATCGCGCGCGTGGTAAGCGTGCCTCTTGCCACTACACCAGTGCCACCCCCAAGCTCCCAAACATGTTGCTAACTCATGGCTCAGCTATTACAGCATGAACTATCGGCTGTCTATGGTTGTGAGAAAGAAAGAAAAAAGATGTAAAGGGACGCACATCCCTTTTGCTGCATGCTCACACAATCGCATTTCTTGGTGCAGCGCAGCAGTTCAAGTTTACAACAGATCTTTGGTTAGTGCCTTTTAAAGCCCACAGGAAGTCGAACCTAAACTTTTAAAAGTACTTAGATAACGACTTACCTCACGGCCCTTTATAGTAGTCTGTCTTATTAGATCGCTTTGAGAAGCGACTTACTGGCTAGATGCACTGTCTGTCCCATCTCAAGAATGATCACGCCCTCGCTCCCCTTGCCTCTATTCTTCGCTAATTTGATAGGTCACATACAGCGGTTATAAAATGAAACGACGCCCCTAAATTGCCAATATGCCAGCGTTATCGGGTTTCGCAACAGACACGTTGGTTGAAATCGCAGAAAAAGAAATACTGAACTAGAAAAGCCCCATCAGAAGTTCCTGCGAGTACTAAAAGGTTCTGTACGTGTTGGAAGCTTCCATCGCGGCAAAATCTGCACGTGATGCCTCTCAGAAGGAGTGAAAAATAGGCTTCCTGTTGGTGCTTTGTTTCTGATAGCTATAAACACATTTTTTATTCAAAATCAATACAGATGTGATTCTGCTCTTTATGCCGGCCGAGTGTACACATGCACTTAATTGCAATTCGATGGCTGCGATTCCCAGCGCCTAATCAATTTGTGTTCGATAGAGGTGATAGACTTCATAAAACTGCTGTTGCCATTGAAGGGGCGCTCCGATTCTGCAAGCGTATTTCTCACTTATTCCTCCTCATCCAGGTTCTTCACCTACAATACCGCCCCTAATTTCTGCTAAATCGACAGATTTCAGCGCACTAGTCCGCCGCAATCCGTCGCTTCGCCATAACTGCTGTAAAAATGGTTTAAATGATTTGAGTTTTGAACCATTAGATAGCAATTGTCAAGGCGAATCCAATGGTCTAGTTCGTTTCGGCTTTCCTTCGAATTTTTAGCCTTAATTTTTTGCAAAATTCGGAGTTTGAGTCTCTGCTTGCCAACAGCAATACCTGCGGACATAACACCGTCATCAACCCTCCAGTGCGACTAGGATTCTTGATCGTGGGGTTGGAAAATCAAAAATATAAACATATTTGGAT